>OOIL02003924.1:591338-626338 GCA_900332095.2 Cuscuta campestris | reverse complement strand
CTGGGTCAATAGCCGAATTAGTGACTCATTAATTGAACTGCATATCAATGTAAAAGCTTAAGAAATTCCATAACAGTAGCCCTTAATTGAACTGCATACTTCTTCACTTTTCCAAAATTAGTTGTCCACTTTCCATATTCAATATACAAAATTATGATGATTGATGAATTGTCTAATATATCCTAGTCATATGCTATATTCAAATGATGTTTTTTAAGTAAGTGGACAACTATATTCAGACAGGAGTAATTTGTTATATAATATTTATGCTTTATTATAAATATTTCTCATTATTATGATAAATATTTTGTCTGTGTGCACTTGTATCAAATTATACACATACTTGAATAATAGAACACTACAATAATGTATATTTAATCACTTAAATTTACTGTGTAGTTGAAAAAAACTATTCATTCTGTCCCAATTTGTGCCTAGTTTGACTGAACACATTTTTTAGTAAAGTAAAAACTGTCTGGTTGAAGTCTAGTAGACAATTTAAATCACACAAAAACTATAATATAGAAACAAACTCATCTTTTGGGACAGACAAAAAGGAAAACATGCAAGTTTTTGTTTTGGAATAAGGGGAATGCGCTGTGCGCATGACTTAGTGGGTTGAGTAGTGAGCACATGAGTTCGAGATGGAGGTCCTTTGTGTGAATCATGGTTGTTAAGTCGACAAGTCGAGTTGAATCGGTGAAGGGGAGACTAGTAGACTAGTTGGCCTACTAGTCGTAGACTAGTCTACAAATCACAATTAGTATTGAAATTTTTAACATTATATATATCTTCAGTCACCCAAGATAACTCTATATATTTGTATGACAAAATATCATTACCAAAATAAAATTATGTTTAAAGGTACAACATAAGGTCACTAAAAAATTAATAAAACTGAAAAATTAAGAGTATAATATACTTTAATAGTCTAATGAACCAAATTAAAAAAATAAAACCGAATTAAGAGTATACTTTAATGATAAATAATTAAAGATAGTGAGATGTTACTTATGGATAGAGAGCGTGTGAGTACTAGAAGATGAAGAAGAATCAATTCCAAAAAATTGATTTTGGAACTGCGAACTCTGGAAGATGTCGATGAAGGAGATGCCGCGATTTGGGAATAGTTAAATGTCAATTCACTGGATTTTGATTGTGCTGATTGAACTGATCGAGGGAGGTTGGGTTTTATTGAGTAATTTTTAAAGTTTAATGAAATTTGGGTTGGGATGGGGGGCAGGTTTTCTTTATAGACTAGTCATTGCCTAGGCGTGCCTAGGCGTCGCATAACCCGCCCAGTTGCCTAGTCTACCCTAGTCGCTAGTCGACGTGCAAGTCGCCATTCAGAAAACGCCCGGACGACTAGTTGGCAACTAGTCGTTGACTAGGCGACAACTTGACAACAATGGTGTGAATCCCACATGCCTGAATTATTTTAGTTTCTGGTAATCATCTCAAAATACAAAAGTAAGACCTTTTCAATGGATTCCCAATTTAATCCTGAAAATCGGCCTGCTGGAGCCGGTTAGACATGGGTCAATTGAATGGCCGGTCCAACATAACACACTATTCCATCTCAGCCAGTTCAAGTTTAAAACATGGATTACAACTACAAGCTTAACTTTTAGCCTTGTCCTGGTTTGCTGTTCAGCTTTAAATTTTGTAAGGAACATGAATTAACAATACAAAGAATTTAATATGATTGATGTTTGCCGACTTGCAATAAATGGCCTCATCTTTTTCTGATAGTGGCAGTGATGAACTCATGATTTCTGTAGGTTGTCTTAGTCTTTCATTTGGTCATATTTTTCTTTCATTTTATGTTCTTTTCTATCCATTACCAAGTGTTTCAAGCCATTCCTTGGTTTTTATTTGAACAAGTCAATTGCATACCAGGAGAAGCCTAAAGATCGTTCACCCCTGCAACCTGTATGCATGCACATGCAACATATGTTTGGAACTTTGGATGCAATTTCATGTTCAATGTTATAGAAATTGCTTCACGCCTAGTAGACGTTTTCCGTTCTGCTTCGTTTACATGGGATACAGAACCTATGTAGTTTCCGCAAGTGAATTGAGACTCAACTAGATTAAATGCCAGTTGACCTGTATCTTTTTGCAAAAATAAAAATAAAAAAGTGCTCTAAGAGAAAGTATTATTTTGCTGTCTTGGTTCTGGTTGGACGCACAAGTTTCAAAAATAGAATTGGCGCAACTCATTTTTTGTTTCTTCCTGTATAAAACTGCACTTGAACTTTCTAATTTTCTTGTTTTTTCTTACACTTGTGTCGGTGCAGGGCCGGGGAGAATGTTTTGGTAGGATTACCATTGAAGCGATGGCTTTTCAGCTTCCTGTGTTGGTAATTGACTAATTGCTATTTGATTCTCCCAACTGATCCTCATATGCAACTCCATTCCGCAGTTTGCTAAAAAGTTAAAAATTCACAAAAATTCCTTAATAAGACTAAGCTAAATAGTACGTTATAGATTTGTGGATATAATTGATTAGACAATGGTTGGTAAAAATTCCCCCATTCATGTCTAATCTTTTAGGTGTTACCACGTAAAGGGTAGGTTGGTAAAAATCCCTCCATTTATGTCTGAGATGATAAAATATTCATAGCTTGGAAGAAAGCCTCTGTTAGCCATTTTGCAAAAAACTGAATTGCAGGGAACATCAGCTGGCGGTACACAAGAAATTGTTCTGAACAAGACAACTGGTTTGCTACACCCTGTTGGAAAAGAGGGCATAATGCCTCTTGCCAGAAACATGGTCAACCTTGCCTCTCATGTTGAGAGGAGGCTCACGATGGGTAAGAAAGGCTACGAGAGGGTAAAACAAGTGTTTCTGGAGCGTCACATGGAAGAGCGAATTGCTTCCGTTTTGCAGGATGTGCTTCAGAGGGCAAGAACGCCGCGCGCTCTGAGTGTAAAGAGAGTAAATTAAGAGCACACAGGTTGTAGTTGTAGGCTTTCTTTAAGGGCAGATGATTGATATTTTATGCTTGCTGATTTGTATAGACTGTTAAATGGCATTTTTCTGGAAACCGAAATATAAACTGACCAATTCTCAGCATTATTCTAATAGAGTTGTTTTTCTCATTGTTTTGCTCCACACCCTGCCACTAATTTACAATTAAATTCCAATTTACTTTCTCTCTGTGACCATCCGGCCGGGCCTAAGAGGACCTCAGAAATGAGGCCCATCCTTTCTTTTTGGGAAAGATTTAACCACAAATTGAAGATAAGGCCACTTGATCAAGCACCCCTCTCCTTCTTGAAGTACTAGTGTATATGCCAAAGGGATTAGACTAGAAATAGTAAATAACTTGGGTACCACATTGAGAAATTGGACACGACTGCGAGATTATTCAATAATTGTGCATGCAGTGTCGGGACCAACAGGAAAATACTAGCAATCCTAGTTGGATAAATCTATAATCACACCAATTATTGAATAATCTTGCAGTCTGTCCAATTTCTCAATGTGGTACCCAAGTTATTTACTATTTCTAGTCTAGTACCTTTGGCATATACACTAGTACTTCAAGAGGGAGAGGGGTCCTTGATCGAGTGGCCTTATCTTCAATTTGCGATTACATCTTTCCCAAAAAGAAGGGACGAGCCTCATTTTCGAGAGTCCTCTTAGGCCCGGCCAGTTGGTCATTGGGAGAAAGTAAATTGAGATTTAATTGTAGATTGGTGGCAGGTAGGGAGTAGAACCTGCGTTTGGTAGTTGCAGAGGTCCTCCCAGGGCAGCTTCCAGGAATCGAACTTGGGTTTTTTCCCTTAGCACTTCTTGCCTTTGTCAATTGCTTAATGCCCACCGACGTGATTTCATCTTTCGTGGGGGTTTGCGTGATTGATCTTTGATTTTGGTTTTGGTTTGATGATGATCAACTTTTCCGTTGACTCCTAAACTACTTTTTTCTTAGGTTCACTTATGAATTCATGAATACTCTTAATAGCTATTTCCTCCGTGTCCATTTAAATTGTGCATTTCGATTTACGACAGTTGACTAAAATTATTTTTCTATTTAATTTATATGAGAATTGAGGTTCAATTAAAAAATATAGTTTATATATTTAAAAGCTACATTTAAAAATCTATAAAACAAAAGGTGACATGACTATTTTTTTTGAAGGAAATGACATGACTATATTTTTCAAATGAGTATTGAAAATGGGTGACAAAAATTGTTTAACTTTGATCATGTAAATAGTGAATATGCAACTTAAATTAAGACGGAGTACGTACAAAAATATTTATAAAATAAAAATGATAAACACTTGTTCTTTTCTTGGTTAATTTGTTTACGGAGTATATCAGAACATCCGTGCATTATAATATTATTATATGGACTTAAAGTCCATGGAATAAGCATTCGAGAACTCCAAATTTTAAGGTATATTTTTTTTACAGAGTATGTATCTAAGAAGAATCTCACATAGTTCTGTAAGTGTTTCCGTTAGATGTTATGATAATAATTTTTTTATTTTCTTTTTTAATTTGTTTATGTGGAAATGCACAATTTCCTTTTTGTGTCTACCTATCATTTGTAGTGTTGAACTAAGCGTTGAAGAGGGTGTTTGACAATGCACTACTTTTAATAATTTAGCTTCTGCTTCTCTGTTTGGCATGTCAGCTTCTGTTTTTTACCGCAACTATTTTGTACACAAAACGCCGTATCAGAGAAGCAGGTACGAGATACTTTTACTTTCAGCTTTTTTGGAAATCACTTTATCCAAAAGTTAATCACTCTCAAACATACCCGAAGAGGGCTTAGAGGAATGGTCCGAGGCAACGTTTATTTTTCTTGTTCCTTTTATAGTCTTCCATGATTCGTTTGAATTAATATATTCCCAAATCAAGTTAAGGTTGTTAATTTCAAATGTTCCCCTATGTGTTATGTTCTTCCTTGTGAGTTGTACTTGTGTTTGTACTTGCACATGTGACACATGTTTGTTTTCTCATACTTGCCTATGTTAAAAAAGAGAGAATCAACTTCATCCTTGCAATTCCACGAAGACCGACCTAACGATTGACAGGAATGAAATAAATTGAATAATAGTGTACCGGTTTGTGAAGAAAAAAAGATGCACGTCCTTGACACTTGCATGAGTATTATATCATGCATATACATGGTTGCCTTTCATTGCAGTTGTCAGATGTCGATCCCATTATTACACAAAATATTTATTATGTCTTGTTTGTGTGCCATATTTCTTTAACTCTACATGAAATTCATGGTTTATTTACTCCGTAATTAATACTCGAAGTCTTCTAATTTATAATTAAATAAATGGGCGAGTATACTACTAGTGTAACAAAAGGAATAATTACCATCAAACTTTCTCAAATTAAGTGTTTAAAAAGGACGTTTTAAAAACGAGATCACAAGTAGTGAAAACTAAGAACATCCCAATGTTAGTCTTGAGAGAATCTAAGTGAGAGTCTTAAGACTCTTTTCTCTACACTTTACTATTGGGGTATATAGAAAATGAGAAAAGTCTAGAAGGAGTCTTGAAATTTCTAGACTCACTTTTAAGACTTCTAACTCAATCAATCTAATAAAAATCAGACACGTGTAATCAATAACAATTTTTTTAATAACAAAAATTAATTACAATTATTTTGTAATAAAAAAACCAATCTTCTCAATTGAAAAAAAACCATTGTCAATTATGTCTACTTATATACTTTTATTTTGTTAATCTTTTATTTTTATTTAGTGTAACTTTTATTTTATGCAATTTCATATTTAAAATTTTTATGTTTGACATTCTCTTAAGAATCAACCAAAATGGAGCGATTTAACATTTTAATTATGTCTACTTATGTAATTTTTATTTGTTTTGCTTTTAATTTTATTTCATGCAATTTATATTTTGTGTGTTTACTCAAAGGACTTTAATGAAATGCCCTAGTTTTATTTTATGTATTTTATGTGTGTTAATTTTATATAATTTTCTTTAATTTTATGTTGATTTTTTAATGATTAATTATATTTATAAACAAATTTCGTAGAAAAATGTATATTACAATTATATATTAGATAACTAATTAAATATAAATAAAAGTTATTAGAATAAAATATATTGACATACTGATGTGACAAAGTCTGAAAGAGTGAGAATTATGGTAACTTTTCTGAATGTCTGGAGAAAATTCTGAAACAATAGAATGCTAACATTACAGAGTCTAAGGGGGGTGTATTCAATTGATATTTTAAAATACTTTGATAGTTTTTTAGAATCCATTGATTATATGAAATCCATAGATTGTTTTAATTCTATGCGGAATTGGATAGATTTTATGTATTTTATGAGAAAGATTTTAAAAGATTTTTTATGGGGGTGTGTTCGGGTCGGGGCGAGGTGGGGGATTTACTGGGGGGTTAGGAGAAGTAGGAACCGTCAATTTTACGAACGGAGCACCGGAGCGCTCTCGGGTCATCCCATGACATTGGTTCCCAATGTCATGGGAACCAAGGGGTTTTTAATATTTATCCTCATTCCCAAAATGGAGTGAGAAATCTTCATTCTTTTCTCACTCCATTTTGGGAATGAGGATAAATATTAAAAAATAAATTTTGGTTAATTGGAAAGCATGCAATTGGCCCCTTTTGTTCCCAATACTCTGCTGCAGGCCTCCATCTCCAAAGTGCAGCCGCAGACCTCTATATTCATACAAAATCTTTTAAAATCTTTCTCATAAAATACATAAAATCTATCCAACTCTGCATAGTGTTAAAACAATCTATGGATTTCATATAACCAATGAATTCTAAAAAATCTATCAAAATATTTTAAAATCTCAATTAAATACACCCCCTAAAGTCTTAATCACCTCCTTTCCGGTAGGGCAGGCCGGTCCATGAGACAACGCAATGTAGACCTAGCAATCAGGTCAATTGATACGGTTCCGGTTAGGGTCTTTTTTGGGATATATGTTATAATCGGTTTGGATTAGTTCGATTTGGGTCAATTCGGTTTCGGGTTAAATTTCAATTTTTCTCGGTTTCAGATTGATTTCAGTTTGAGTTTATATCGGTCGGGGTTTATATCGGTTCAGGTTTATATTAGTTCGGGTTTATGCGGATTTCAGATGAGACCTTTAGTATTAGAATTCCTAATGTTAGGCTTGTGTGTAGCCTCTCCTCCCTATGTGATGTCTGTTACAATGTCACTATAAATTATATAAACTCTCTACACAAATAGACAACTTTAGTTTAAGTGATAAAAAACGAAGTAAAAGATTTGTACATTAAATCAAATGTGACTATAATTTAAATATGTTTTTTTCTTAGAAAGACATCAACCAATGAGCTATTAGGTATATCTGAAATTGAGTTTAATTTGTTTTGAACTTAAACAATATCGGCTCTAATCGATTTTTGGGTCTAATTAATTTAGGATTCAATCAATTTAAGGTCTAATTGATTCCGAGTTTAAACGGTTTGGATCTAACTGGTTCGGGTTCAAACGGATCCAAATTTGAATCGAGTCCGAAAATATTCAGTTCGGTTTCGATTCGGATCATGTTGGGTGTTCGGGTTTAATTTGATTCTTTAGTTTTCGAGTCATTTCGGATTCAATTCTGAGTTATTTGGTTTGGATTATCGGGTCCGGATCAATCTTTCTAGGACTAGGGAGGACCATAAAATGACAGTGAGAGGACAATAAAATAGGATTCACCCTTTTTTTCAAAGCCTTGCCTCGGGGCTCCAGCCACCATGGCTAGAGTTGGATTGACATGGCCTTGTCTATCACGCAAAACTAGGCTCGACTCTCACTCGAGTGACCCAATATGTGTTGTGCTCAGCATTAGATCAACATGGGCTCGGCATGGACGTTACAATAGATACATGCAAAGACATGCTAGAGAAAACTAGGGATGACAATGAGTCAAGTTCGGTCGAGTTTGAGTATATTGAAACCCAATCTGACTTAGGTCGGGTTCAGGTTTGATTTTGGCGGGTCGGTTTTGGATATTAATTTTTTTGGTTTGAATTTGGTTTAAGATTCGGTCGGATCGATTATGATCAATTTCGGGTTTGAATACTAATTAAAGTATTCAAGAAAAAATTAAGATTGAAATACATTAGAAATTTAAAATTTTAAAGATGACATAAAATTTAAGATATTAACAAAAATAATTATGGCCGAATGATCCTTAAAGATGTCATACTCCTGTTTGTTCCGCACGCCAGGAAGAGGGAGCGGTTGCAGATTTTTGGTCTAGGAAGGCAAAATAGGAGCGGACGAAGGCGTTTTGGGCCCACGTCTTTTTGGGGCAAGAATGGGACGTCGGTGAAACAGGAGAGATCGAACGACAGCCATCCGATCCCGTCGAGGGTGACATCGGACCAGAAATCCGCAACTGCTCCCTCTTCCCGCGCATGCGAAACAAACAATTGTAAGTTTCAAGTAAGAATATATGGAGCATAAAGAAAATAACACATGTGTGACACACAAGATTAAACCACAATATATAAAAAATGGAACACAAAAAATGCAATAAGTTCTAATACATTAAAAATATGTGCATCAAAAATACATGGAATATTAAAAACTTATTAAAAGTCGGGTACATGTTGTGTTGGTTCGGGTACAGGTCAGTCAAATATACTAACCCAAACCCAACCCGACAAAAGTTAGGTTCGGTTTGAATTTTTTCGGGTCAGTTTCGAATATTTATTTTTTCGGTTCGGATTCGGATAGAATTGCCATCCCTAGAGAGGACAGTATACTTGCTTGTAACACAAAGAATTAGGAAAAGAATAGACTGCCATGTAGTAAACAATTATTTTAATGAAGAGATACTACATTGTAGTGGAGTCAATAGAACTAAAAAACAATTATTGTCTATAACCTAAATACTATTGTGCAATGTGTATTATTATTACTTACGTAGTATTAGTATTATTATTACATCAAAACTTGCAAAACTAGTAAAAGTCTACACCGCAGAGCAATTAGCCCCGGGCACATGTGACCATTTTATTGAAATCTTAAGCTTCTAAAAAAAAATTGTTTTTGAGTGGAGCAAAAAAAAGTATGTACAAGAGCAAAATGAACTTATAGTCCATCAGAGAAGTAGTTACCCCATTGGTTTGAACTACGGCGGCGAAGTGGGCCGTGATGAAACTGCAGAAGCCTTGCAGATAGGGCACCAATTCTTCATCCTTAGCCACTGTTGAACGCACCCGAAATGATACCTATGTTCGCATTCCAACTTCCCAATCTCATCCTCAAACACATACTCCTCCTGCACACATGAAAAGAAATCGATCTAATATTCTCACATTTATTTTTGCAGCTATGATCAAATACGGGTTGGTTTGAAAAGTTAAGGGCTCACATGCATATAAAGACCCAAGACCCAAGAGGATATTCAGAAACAAATATGAAAGTGAAATGCTATTCGTTGAACTAAATGGAGTACTATATTGCAGTCTTTTACACTGCATAATCACTCCGTCCCAGGAAAACGAATCTTAGAGATGGTGACTAATTTTTGTCCCAATATTTGAATGAAAAGTGCATTTTTATATATCCAATGCTTTTTATTTAGCAACTAAGTATCCAAAACAAGTTAAATATATCAAATTGAGTGACTTTAAACTAGCAAAAAATGCACCCGAGACCCATCCTGGGGCTTTTGAAGAAGGATTTTGCAACCCAAGCCCAAAATGACCGAACCCAAAGCAACAAGCTAAAAATGGTAAAATCGTGTTGAGGTAAAAAATTCAAACAATGTACATTTTAATGTATAAATTTTTGTTTACAAATGAGTTTTTACAGTATTTTGTTGTTATTCTAGTTTTTAAAGTTTGCATAAATTTGGAGGTCGCAAGCTATTAATAATAATTTAATATTAGTTGAAAAAACTCATTAAAATTACATAAATTGTTTCACTAATACATTTTATTATTTTAGTAGATTCTTATGTAATATAAAGTCTAAAAGATTTTAATATTTTAAAAATGAATGCCCATATATAACGCGCTGAGCCTTAACACACCGGATGTCATTAACAAAACTGTTCTGACCCGAATCCGGAGCAACTCGCACCCGATGTAATCTGAACCCACAAGTTCTGAACCAAAACTTGATTAGACCAACTAGATTGCTAGCTCTAAGTTAAACTAAGAAATTTTTTAAATATATAGCTAATTAACTAGAATTTTTGTTTTTGATAGTTGTACCTTACTAAAACTTAAAAGTTTGTTGTAACTCAATAAGGGCTCTTTTAATGAGAAGGGAGGGAGTATGGGAGTATAATAGAATTTCATTCTATATTCTAATATTTTGTCGTTATCGTACTTAAGGATTTTATGATATCTTGTAATGGGTCATGACTATAAGATCTATCTAACCTAACCCACCATTTGTAGATATTTCCATTCCTAGTGAAAAACATATGATAATGGTGGTTTCACTTTTTTCAATCCTATTATTCCTGCATCAGGGATGACATCTGTCCCAAAACATCAGCATTATGCTTCTTATGATTATTTAGCAATACTTTCTTAAAAAAGTTCTATTAGATTACGTAACACTTTTAGATTTTTGTTAGAGGAAACAGTGTCAATTCATTAGTCATACTTAAATGATTACTCCGTATATAGTTTTTGTTTTACTTTCTGGTTTTAACCAAATCTATCACATTTAACTTGTTCACGATTCTTTTAAAGGGAAAATTTGAAAAAAATATCTTCTTTTGGTAAAACATATGTAGTATAACATTTCGGGGTAAAAAGGTCTTTAAACATATAGTTTTTGTTTTACTTTCTGGTTTTAACTAAATCTATCACATTTAACTTGTTCACGATTCTTTTAAAAAGAAAATTTGAAAAAAATATCTTCTTTTGGTAAAACATATGTAGTATAACATTTTGGGATAAAAAGGTCTTTAAACAGAACTCGTACTCCAGAATGGAAATTGATACAACAAATACGAAGAATTAGACAATTACGGAGTAATTGACACCAACCCCAACCCAGTTAGAAGAAATAAGGTGATGAGCTAATGATGATTATAATCATCAGCAATGTACAGCTGTGTGAAGCTTGGACATGATAATGCAGTACCTGGCAAATGCTGCATTTACTGTCATCTTCATCCCCTTTCAACCCAGCAACACCGACTTCCTTGAAAGAAACCTGATAAATGCTTCTACTAAGGCACTTTGACATTGATTCCTCTGAAAGAGCTGTGCTTACCGTGCCCATCCTCTCTCCAAGAGCTAGTAATTCCTATGAGAAGCAATAAGAAAATTAACAGAAGCGATCGACCTAGTAAAATCCCACGAATGGGGTATTAATGGGAGAGTGGTAGTGGTGGTGTACACAGACCTCACCCCTACCTAGAAAGGCAAAGATGATGTTTCCAAAAGCAAGGGGAATTAACACAATCATTAAATCAACTATGCATTTTCTTATAGAGGAAACAAATCCATTCGCTGCAGACATTAACCGTGACGATTCTAGGCATGTTCAACATAATGCCCCAAAATTAATGGGATCCATTTTATAAGTCATTTTGATAATACGTACTCAGCTCGCGCACGTCTACACACATAATGTTTGACTTATTAAATTGGAATAGGAACTAGTTCAAATAAATCTATGATGTGTTCAATTCTGTGCTCAGCTCCTAGCTAAACCGCATCAAATGCCAACACAAAACTAAAGGCCTTGTGGGGTGCAAAGGTCTCCAAGGTTCTTTTTTTTTTTTGTAAAAAAATAACTTTGTATACGGAAGAAGTCTACCTTCTTTAGACTGCTGAGAAATGGCATCAGGTGTAAAACTTAGTCAAAGTATCTTAGACAACTAACTGGCAATACCTGCTCCAACATATTTGAGATTAAGGTCATCAAACTGAAAGATATAACTGACCTCGTACGACATGTTATCAATGTCCAGCCTCATTTCTCTATGGTGGTCGTAGAAGCTCATGCCGTTGAAGAAAACATTGCTTTCATGTGCTAGTAGTTGCTACAAGCAGAAAACAAACTGATCAGAAAATCCCGCTGATATTGATTAAACTAACCCACTCCTCTAAAACATCCAATATTGGTTACCTCGTATGTTAACTCCTCATCGTGCTCAATTGTCTCAAGCTGTAACAATGCCTGCAAGCTAGAAACTGTAAACCACCAGGCATACTAAATCAAAAGAAAACAATTTAGATTTGAAACAAAACCTACCCCAGAAATTTCATCCATGTTATATCTCCACAAGTCATCATGATTATTTGACTGACCGATGCTAAAGTCTGAAGATGGGAAGGGCAATAAACTTCGTATTGTATCACCACCATCATTGCGAGGAAGATTGTAAGAGCTAGATTCACTTGAAGAAGCGCCTGCTGAGAACAAATATGATGAATTGAACATATGGGAATTTGATGTTTTAGGCTGTGGAAATCGCGAGTTCCCATTGTTATCTTGATCACGAGCTCTCACTCTTGAGTTCATATTCCTATCCGAAACAACATGATTAACATCAGAAATTAAGACCCCACGATTGTTAAGAACCCCACGGCCTTCTTTTGAGAATGACCTACTCGATCTATTCCGTACAGAAGAAGATGCACTACTACTCTCACTTTCAGAGCTTTTCTTTTTCATGAATCGTGATTGTGATGAATGTGGAAGGGGAAATGATGTTGGACTGAGTTTGGGAGTTCGATACCCATTTTCAACAGTAGTAGGTTTACTCCTTGTCCCAAAGCGAACATTACTAGGTCTCAAATTATCTTGATTGACACTCTTGTGGTTATTACAATGAGGCTTTTGATGGTTCTTCATATCTGACAATCCACTGGAGCAACCTGTTTCCAAAACAGTACTTTTCCTAGATTCAGTGTTTCTTGATGAATGTATTTGATCTTTAACCACTGTCACATCCTGAATAGCTTTAGCTTTAAAATCATCAGAGTTTGTGTGGGAGGAGGCTTTTGTCTGATATTCAATGTGTGATTTCTTTGTAAGGGGAGAGCTTCTTGAAGAACTAGCAACAACTTCCTTGCCATTTGAAGGATTCAAAATCTGCCTTGAAGGGTAGGGTTTTGGAGTGCATCCCATCCTAGTATAGTTAAGCCTTCCGCTACATCCACTTCGAGGGCAAAGCTGAATGTTTTTATCCATACCCTTGGGGGCATCTCTGGAACCTATTCTTTTATTGAGGGGCCCATTAATGGGTTTTTTACCCGAGAGTTCATTCGTATGCATCATCCACTGCTTGCTTCTGCCAAATTCAGAAACTCGCTTCATTAATGTCTGGATCTACCATTACCACAAGGTGCAGAATACAACACAATTGGTAAAGAAATGTGTATATATGTGTACTTATGAGTTAGTAAAAAAGCTTGGACATAATTTATCTTTAGTGGCAAAACAGAATCTGGGGTATACTTCGTAGAGCATATTTGGAAGCTTCAGTTTATTTTCAGCTTCAAAAAATCCATTTGTTCTATTTGGTAAATAAATATAAGAGCTTGAAATAAGCTTGTGTTTGAAATGATATCCCTGCAAGGACCATCTGAGATGTAAAATACAAGTGTTTTTACTTTTTCTACTAGTACTCCTACTTTTTTTTAAGAAACTTGTCTTTGAAAAGATGTCCCTGCTAGGAGATCTAATCAACCTAAAAGATAACATTGGCAACTACATACAGGAAATTGCACAACTCAAAATAAATGATAGCTGGTTGGATACTTTAATTTTGGACTGAATATTTAAATATTTAAACAGGCTAATTGGCCATATACTATGCATTTTCAAATATATACTCACACATATACTATGGATTTTAAGATAACACATGAATATACCACATATATTAACAAGATTGAACAGATATGCAAGGGAACCCATCTTCCAGGAACAATATCATTTGCTTATCATGATTATAAACAAGAGCACACCAATTTAGTATTCCATATCTTTCTATTAAGGCATACAATCAAGCAAATGCACACACTAATAAATAAACAGTGTCGGTCATGAGATCCCAAAGGCCATGCGCAAATGTTAAAATTTTGGCCCTATGGTTTGTCGTAGAGGAGTTACCACCACACGTAAGTCAGAAAGATTTTTCTAGCCCGTTTAATCGGTTTATTTCTGATACATATTTCAATAGAATGAGAGCTCAACCCTGCAATAAATTAAAGGAAATGATGAAATGAAAGATAAGCCCAAGACCCCATCTTTATTTTATTTTAGGTTTTAGCTTTGTCAACGTGCACTCTTCATTTTCTTTCTCCATCTGTGGGGCACCAACCGAATAATCATAGTCGACGGTGAGCTCCACCTTTGCGCCCCAAAATTTGGGGCCTTTTTAGGTAGCAGCCCGGCTTAGGCACAAGGATGTATATATATATATAGAGAGAGAGCACTATAAACTCTTACACACAGCTAGGAATTCTATGAAAGGGAACCCTCAACAACCCACAGGGCCACTCCAATAAAAAGTAAAAAGGTGAATAAATCTAAATCTGTTTCCATACTGACTATGGGAAAAAAAAAGACAAAAAACAAAATTGAATCTCCCTTTCAGATTCAACCTATGAGTAGCAAAACCTATTCAAGGATAGCACATGCACCCGCAGCAGGGGAAATCGCAAACGAAATTTGAGTGTTTGACCTAAAACAACCCATCATCGACGATCCGAACAAACACAGAGCAGAGGTCAAGGGCAATCCAGAACGAAAATCTCATTGAGGAATAAAGATCAAATTCAATTTAATGGCTGCGATCAATAAACTGATCAAAGCAATAATCATCACAGGGGAAAATATAAAAGAAAAAAAAATCAAAATAAACAATCGCTGAAATGCAACTAAATGTCTTCTTCTCCCCTTACCTGATCTTCCTTGTCAACAATAATGGAGAGAGAGAGAGAGAGAGAGAATTTGACTGTTCAAAGATGGAGAGAGACGTACAAGAAACAACTTGAAAAAAAAAAGATAGAGAAATTGATTGATTAAACAAAAGGGAGGGAGAGAAAGAGTCGGATCAAAAAGAAAGGAACGAAGAGAGAAATGATTTGCAAAAGTGATTTGCTAAAAAGCCGCCTTTCCGTTGGCGTCCATCTGCCCTCCGATGCCGTTAAACTAGGATAGTCAATCATTTGACACAGCTTTTATTATCCATAGTTTTGTTCATTATTATGGGAGGGTGAAATTTAGCATTAATTTCGCCCCTATTTTGATTATAAATTACACGAAACAAAGAAAAATACGGGTCTATTTTATTTAGAAATTGAGATATAAGTAAAAAAGAAAACTTATACATTTAAAAAGTACAACAAAAGTTTTACAAACAAGAAGTATCAAGAATATTGTATTTTATCAAAATTAGTAAACTTTTTTTCATAAATTAAATAAAATTAGTATTAGATATTGATACAAAAATAATTTTATTAGATTTATTTTATAAAATGTTTTCTAAATATTATTTTATTTGATTAATATACTATATACTATATTTTATTTTATTATAAGTTAAAAGTTAAAAATTATTGACTGAAAAGGTTAAAGTTGGACAAATACGCAGAAACGGAGGTAGTAGTAGGGAAGGGAGTTGTGATATCATGAGGGTCATAAGATGGATATGTAGTGTGTGGAATTTCTCGTATATTTTTTATGAGTTTGTAGTTAAATTTATTTTGTTTACCCAATATATTTAATCATTTTATTTTTCAAAGTTCATATAATAAGCATGAACTAAAAAGTCATAAAAGAATTTACTATGGGGAAGGTGGTAGTCAAGGACTCAAGGTGCCTTATCATGTTAGATATCAAGAAAGTTTATGCCAGTGTGAGTTGGGAGGTTGTAGTACGATTATGGAACTGTAGAATTTTCCTCACTAATTTGTAGCTTGGGTTGAGTATTTTATCATCAGTCCTACTTTTTCAATACAGATTAATGGAGAAAACTATAAGCATTTCAAAGGAAAGAAAGAACTAAGACAAGGGAGTCATATCTCCCCCTTGCTTTTTATCCTTGAATTGTAATGGAATACTTGAGCACACTTCTTCAACAAATGACTAAGAACAAGGACTTCACCAGTTTTATCCATTGTGCAGGTCCCTCAAGTTGGTCAACCTCAGGTTTGTAGACAACTTGATCATTGTATGCAAGCTTGAGGAAAAACCATTAGCTATATTATGGGAACTCTGAGGATATTCAAAAGTACTACAAGGCTGAGTATCTTTCATAATAAGTCACAAATTATTTTTGGACGTGTGGATGAAAAGAATGTCCTTCCAGAGTCAATTGATTAATTATGTTTTGTTTGGCATGTTCAAAGGAGTCAACTTTTCATTATCCATCTAAGGTGATGAGGAAAGTGCAAGGCACATGTAAAAAAAATTTTTGATGGGCTACAACTAACTATTCCAAGAACCCTCTGATTAATTGGGAAGATGTATGTTTATCCAAAATATATGGACGATTGAGCTTGATGAATATAGTGTTGTGGATCATATAGGGCTTTTATTTGCAATTACTAGTGGAACGTAGTGAGGGAGAAACATAATTTATGGGTGGAAGTAGATCCATGAGAGACATATAAAAGAGGATGTGGATAATTACAAATTGAGGAGAGACAACCATTTTTACTAGAAAAAATTGTAGATAATAAAAAAGTGGTTTGAACTGATGCCCAAGACTAAAGTATATACCACAGAGGAGGGGTACACTTGGTTATTGGGGTTGAAGAACAAAATAGCTTGGACTTCCTTTGTTTGGAATAAGTTGACATGTTCAAAACACCAATTCTTTATTTAGCTCATTTGTAGAGGCAAGATGAATACTATGGTTAGGGTGCTGGTAGGCTCATTGATATAGATAAAACTTATGCTTTGTGTAATAATGTAGAGCGAGAAAGATATTGATCATTTATTTTCCTACAGCTTTTTCACCATTGCCTTACTGAAGAGAGTTTCTTATAGGTCGAGTAACAACATTGAGGGGAGTAGTGCAGAAAAAATCAAAAACAAGATTATGGTTCTTAATGGGAGGAGAAGACAAAAATGTATCAATGGTTGTGCTTTTACCTGTAATTCCTTATGAAAGGCAAGGAACAGATTGATTCATGACCAATGATAGAATTTGTTTAACTAGATCTGGTTTCGCACTGCAACTTCTTGGGGGAGGAATAGAAAGATATGTAGCGCTAACTTGTGTTTGTAGATTAGCACTGTCCTTCTATGCTATATATTTGTCTTTGTAAACCTGGTTTGTTAAAATTCCGGTAGGCCGAGAACAACAGGTAAAGTGTTAGAAAATTAACCACTTGCATATAAAGTCGGATCTACTATTCTAACCCAAAAGCTTAAGTTGATAGGTAGGACTTCACCATTCTTTCTATGCTAGTGCTATTCGTCGTTATTTTCTGATGTGGGAACTCTAACATGGTTAGCTTTTGAGTTGGAATAAAAGAAGTGAATTTGTTCAAAAAAAAGTAGTAATATAAAACATAAATTCCGTAAAATAAGTATATTTTGGAAATTCAATCAATTCAAATTGAACTAGTTTAATTTTAACTACTAGTAATTACTCCCTCCATTCTACAAAAAAAGCACTTTTATTTTTCACTCTTTTTATAAAACACTTTCGCTTTCAATTAAAATATTTATATTTTGTCCCTGTTAATTATTAACATACTTATCACATCATAACTATTCGGGGAATTTACCTAAGCAGTACTAAAACATAATAATTTTCTCAATATAGTCTTATATGTTTTTACTTTCCAATGTAGTACCATTGTTCAATGTCCAATAGTTATTGTTCAAGTAAATGTCTACCGCTACTAGAGATTGTTCAAACTAAATGTTCAATGTTATTCGACATTATTCCCGGTACTAGACATTATTGAAGTACTATTTAGAAAATAAAAAGTTTAAGTATTACATTGGGAAAAGACATATATATTTAGTACTATTTAGTGTAAATTTCATTAACTATACATCAATTATTTACTCATCACATCACATTCTATCCTTCACATCCAAAGATAAAATTACAATATCAAAAATTAAATTGAGAATTGTTTTTATGAAATAGATTGTGTATTTGATAAGGAAGTAATTAAAATCATATTTATATAGTAATTACTCCATACCAGTTATCAATTTATGCATACAAGATTACTTCGAATACCCTCAATTTTTTTGATAAAAACTCTCAGGTCTCAAATTATCAGAAATACACTCTAGGATACTCTCTATTCTTTTAAGAACTCTCTGGTTCCATATATATTATTCGAAATATATTTCGGAATCCTTAAAATTTATGATATTATACCCCGAGGGTACATTTTATCTATTTAGACATCAAGATTGAAAGTTTATTTACTTTAATAGATGGAAAGATATTATCAAAATTCAATAAAATAATGATTATCAAGGTAAAAAAAATTTCCTCAAAGTAACGGAAATTTCAATCCTTACAACTAAATAGAGGAAATGTACCCTCGGAGTAGATTACCAAATTTTTAAGGACCTTCGAGTTTATTTCAGATCACGTGTGACCTAGAAGTTGTTAGAAAATCAAGGATACGCTAAAGTGTTTTTTAAATACATGAGACCTAGGAGTTCCCAACAAAAAATTGAACGTATCCCGAAGTAATTTTCTATTCAATGCATTACACTTCAATTTCGTTCAATTAGGTAAATAAGCGGGCTATTTGTTCATCCCAAAATAATCTTTTTTATATTTTTTTTTCATTTTTCAACACTTTTTTTTAAAAAAAATTTTGGAAAGTCAAACAAAATATTTTTATGGAACTAAGAATGGTAGTACGGAAGGCAAATGCTTCTGTAGTCCTAAGGTTCACACTTTTAAATCTTATTTATCCCATAAAGATTTCAATTTGATCGAGCTAAATGTATGCAATTGCCTTTAATTTATTTTTTTAAAATCTTATTTATCTCATAAACATTTCAATTTGATCGAGCTAAATGTATGCAATCTAACCTACCTCAACTACCTTTTACGCCCTACCCATTTTGACAATTCTCGAGCGCTACTCGTTTCAATTGTAGTCATTTCATCTTGGTCAAACTTTTACAATTTCTCATCCAGAAAATCAAAACAAAAATATTTTGTGGGACGGATGAAGTACAACTTAATGTCATTTCAAAGAAAATAATACCCCCTCTATTTTCTAAAACGATTCTTGTTTTGACTTAGGAGAGATTAATTTTCGTACTTTGACCTTCTAATTATATTTTTATCATCGAAGAAAAAAAGAGAGACAAATTGTTTTAACGACTTATTATATCAATACAAATTGAATGAAGTATATTGTAACGACTTAATTTAGATATATTAATCATTTTTTTACAAAAATGGAAGTATTTTAAGGAAAATGAAAAAAAATGAAGGAGAAAGTATTTTAAGAAATGGAAAGAGTAATACTCCCCACGTCCCACAAAACTTTTCTCCATTATTTTTTCTTCCGTCCCAAAAAACGTTTCTCATTTCTAATAAAAAGTCACTCTTGCTCCTACTAATTTTTAACTTACATATCACATTACATTTTTTCACTATTAATCTACAGGAAATGTTTGGTTCACAAACACAATCATCACAAACTTATTATTTGTGAACTTCTATAAAGAAATTAAATAGTCTAAAATAATTTTAAAATGTGAATTTAAACCATTAATAGTAAGTTTGTGGAATTTGTGACCAATCCTGTTTGTGAACGTAGCATTGTTCTTAATCTACCCATCACATCTACTTTTACCTATCACATCCATCTAAGGGCATTTTAAGAAAGTCAACATTAAAATACACTATAATCTTAAATACCGTAAAAATCAAAACAAGAAATGTTTTGTGGGGCGGAGGGAGTAGAATATTTCTTTAAACAATCAAAACCCGGCCTTGCATGCATGTAGTGTGTTGCTATTTCGGTGATAGTGGAGAGAAGGAGAAGCCAGAAAATAGAAGAATAACAATTAAGGACTTAAGATCAACGCTATGGAGTAATAATAATGATTCATTGAACGTCGGTTAATATTGTTCATCTCCATTCAATCTTCCGGAGAGATGGATCGGAGGGAACCAGATTTGTTTAATTGACAATTCCTTCTTTCTTCAAAGGTTTCTAGATTTACTGTGGGCCGTGAATGATGGACTTTGGAGCCCCGCGAGCCAGGCCTATTAGGCCAATCCACAAGATACTATGGACGGGCTTGGTCTTAAGTTTGGCCCGCATGGGCCAACAGGTCTACCTACATCCCGTACATACAAACATATAAATACAGACGCCCTCTGTCCCGCAAAAAATTTCCCATTTTGATTTTTAAAAGATTTAAGGAGACTATTTTGGTGTTGACTTTTTAAAAATGGTATTTGATGTGATGAATAAAGTAGGATGAGATGGTTCATGTTTGAATTAATAGAAAAAAAGTGTGATATGATGATAGGTACGTTAAGAATTAATAGGGGTAAAAGTAACTTTTTAATAGAAAATTGAACGATTTTTTGGGACGGATGAAAAAGAAAAGGAGAAGGATTTTGTGGGACGGAAGGAGTACAAAATACTGAGTATATCTTTCTGTATATTGATTGAAATAATTAATAATATTATAATGATACATATGGTTTAACAATAATATAATATGGATATCCATTTAGTATGAAAATTTTTTACTCCGTATATACAAATATTTGTGTGTGGTATGTGTGTGTGTGTGTGTGTATAACTGTATATATATATATATATATATATATATAGATTAATTTTTTATGGGGTATATAAAAAGATTCGGGGCTGGGCCTTTGTGTGGTCCGGTTGGATCACCTCCAAGGACCGATATAGACATAATGTTTGGCCTGAATTTTGTGGACTTGACCTGCCCATATATATATGGGCAAAATATTAACCTCATGTTCGGTCCAGATCTGATTTTTAAGGGTGTTAAAAGATTATAAAAATATTTAAAAAATTAAATATAAAGCCTTTTTTTTAAATGTGTTTCTTAGTACACGATAATGCATGAGGTCTAGCTACAATAATACACTCCGTATGACGTAGGTCTTCCCTTATCACACGTCCGATATATTGAACCATATGTGTGTACATAATGAATTAACTTAGAAATACACCAAAATAGGGTATTCTATTTCTACACTAAACATTTACACACACAACACATTGAATGTCTATGTGGGGATGTGTGAATATTTGGTGTAGAAATAGGGTATTTTTTTGTGTGTATCCCAAGCATTACCGGTATATTATTGTTGGCTATGTGTTGAGTTCTAAGATGACAAATCGGAATTTGTTCTACGAATCGAACAACTTGTTCTAGTTTTTGTGTATACTTATTCCTCCGGAAATGATCTTTCACTTTACCTTTCAGTTTGATCGAAAATATTATTCCCGTATCTTCTTTTAGCTTACATTCTTGAAAGTTTAATAACTCCCCCATCCCGTAAAAAACTTTTTATTTTGACTTTTAATGGACTTAAGAGGAGTATATTTTGGTGTTGATTTTTCAAAAATGCCCTTTGATATGATGGATAAAATAGGATGTGATGGGTAGATTAATAGAGAAAAAGTGTGATGTGATGGGTAGATTAAGAATTAATATGGGTAAAAGTGACTTTTTAATAGAAAAGAGAAAGGTTTTTTGGGACGGATGAAAAAGGAAAGGAAAAGAGTTTTGTGGGACGGATAGAGAACTTTTTTTAGTCGTAAATAAGTGTACCAAGTCAATACATCAAGAACAATTCCAGATGGATAGAGGGTTATTGGGGGGGGAGGGAGGGAATCCAACAATATATGAGGAATTTATCTAAATAGCACTAAATTAAAATATAATGACTTTTCCTAAATAGCATCATATGTTTTTATTTTCCTAAAGTAGCACTTTTAGTCATTTTTATACACTGTCTATCACATCATACATTTTTCCAAATAATCTACACAGCACATCCTACTTTTACTCATCACTTCAAGGATATTTTTGGAAAGTCAACACCAAATTATCCCTCCTCATTTTACCACTTTAGTCAAACCGTCACTAAAACATAATGATTTTCCCTTCATTATTTTCTTTTAAGAAAAGAATCGTGGCTCATATAATACTTTTTTCCTAGACAGTACAGTAGCTATATATTTTTCATTTTTTATTCTCTGTAACATTTAATCAAGAAATTAAACAATGAAATAAATTTTATGATATCTCAAGTTTATTTGGGAAATAATTTGTGTATCCTAAATTTAGAAAGAACGAAAGAAGTCACAGCATTTACTTATGCTCCAAAAAAAAAATCCATCACATAACCTCTACGGCGAAGGTTTAAAAAAGAAAACATTTTGTTGCAACATGACGTACATGACATTCCACAAACGGTCAAGAGATAAATATAATTTCAATAAATAAATATTTTAATAAATTTTATACATAAAATAGCATATCCTAACACGAACCCAATTATATTCAATTTATATCATAATTAAATATACTTTTTTACAATTCATGATCAAAGTGTGTTATTATTTGACTAAAAAGAATCAAAAATGAAGGAACTTGTGGGACGAATAGAGTATATCACAAGAGAATCCCAGTTTTGCAACAAAAAAACAAAAGAAGCGTGCATATATTCATTCAAGTTTTGATATATCTGGATAGTACTTAGAGTAATTTACTTAAATAGGATTAAAACATAATAACTTTCTCAATATAGGACCATATGTTTTTATTTCCCAATGTAGGACCTTTGGTCATTATGAAATAGTCATTATTCAAGTAAATGTCCATCATTTTTGGACATTATTCCTTGCACTAGGTCATTATTAAGTCCTATTTGGAGAATAAAAAAGTTTAAATCCTACATTAAAAAAGTCATTATGTTTTAGTCCTATTTAGTGCAAATTTCACTAGTACTTAATTGTGATTGAAAAGAGCAGACTGATTTATCATCATAATAAAATGGGTCCTAATTAATTGGAATATGTTCATGGCGACTTAATTAAATGAGTCTTAATTATTGTTTTTGCATGTAGGAAGACGAACCCATTGATTTCTCAGATGATGATCCACTGCATATCGTTTTGTCCACCACATTGGACGACCCGAGCTACTCCGGGGACGGACCACAACACGAGGTTTGCATCAAGTCCGTCCCTGAGCGTGTGGCCATTGCTGCTTCTGAATCTATTCCCGAGTTCTCGGTGCTGGTTGGAATACGGGCCCCGTCACTCCTGGACGGCAGGTCCCAGCGTGCGCCCGTGGATCTTGTCATGGTTCGATCTAGATGTTAGTGGAAGCATGAGCGGGGAGAAATTGGCGCTCGTGAAGCAAGCGGTGCATTTCGTGGTTGATAACTTGGGACCGTCCGACAGGCTTTCTATTGTGTCGTTTGCGACTCACGCAAAGAGAGTGTTACGCTTGACTCTAATGACGGATCATGGACGCGACGAGGCTAGGTGTGCAGTCAATTCGCTATCGACCAAGGACACAACCAACATCGTGGCAGGCCTCAAAACGGCGGTGAAAGTCCTTGAAGAAAGGCGACATCGGAATCCGGTGGCGACCATTTTGTTCTTATCAGATGGGAATGATAATTGTAATGGAAGCTCAAGCTTTCTATCTGCCCTAAGAATAAAAAAACAATGGGAGAAGAATATGATGTTATTAAAGAGACGTTTCCGGTCCATGCATTTGGTTTCGGTTCGGACCATGACCCGGTTGCAATGCATGCTATTGCCGAAGCATCAAATGGGACTTTCTCCTTCATCGAGTCGATCATATGGAGTGGTACAAGATGCTTTTGCTAGTTGCATTGGAGGGGTTTTAAGCGTGGTGGTTCAAGATCTTTGTTTGATGGTGAGGTCAGGGTCGTATGGGGTAGAAATCAAGTAGATTCCTTCAGGGAGATACCGTAGTGAAATCTCGGACCAAGGCTCCCAGGGATTGCTCCACATTGGGGACTTGTACGCTGACGAGGCCAAAGAGTTTCTCGTGAACGTGTCAGTTCCGATCTCCTCACTGTCCTCGTCCAATGATAGTATCGAGAGAAAAACGACTCTTTTGGACATTAGGTGTTCTTACAAGGACGTCAGTGCATCGTCTAAGAACAAAATGCAAGTAGTGGAGGGGGACTTGGTCGATATACGTCGACCTAACTCCCCCTCCCCAGGGGAAATGCAAGTGAACTTGGAGGTTGATAGGCAGAAGAACCGACTACGCGCAATAGAAGGCATCACGCAGGCACAAAAGATGGCTGAGAGTGGAGACCTAGCCAGAGCTCAAGAACTCCTGCAAGCCAAAAGAGAGGAGCTGTTAGGTTCGGTGTCATGCCATGCGAACGACAACTTGTCAATGTGCCTAGTAGAGGAGATAGAAGAGACGAGGAAACGGATGGAGAATATGCACGTGTATTGCTCGTCAGGGAGAGCGTATGCTCTCGCTGGGATGAGCTCTCATGCAATGCAAAGGGCAACGACTCAAGGCGGGCAAGTGCCTGGAACCAAGTTGGCTACGGGTTGCGCCCGCCGTGGATTTAGCTCCAGGAAATCTTGTGGTGGTGCTTTCTATGCAACTCCAAATATGGCAAAGATGGTTGAGAAGTCAAAGAAGGTCACAAAAAAGAGAACAAGAGAAAGAGAAGGAGAGGAGTCCTAGTTTCTTTATTTACTTATGGTTTGGGAGATGCGTACGTGTGAGATTATGTTTTTCTTCACGTCATTAATAAAGTAATGTTATGTTAGTGTTTTGCATGCCTTTTGGTTTGGTATTAGTAGCTATTTTAGCTAGGGTTGAGTCACATGTTTTTTTTGGTGAATGGTAATGAAAATAAAGAGAGATTATTGTTTCTTGATTTTGTTTGTTTGGTACTACTAATACGTATTAATGCAAGTAAGTTTGGGAATTCATTTGCTTAAATTTGCTATCTTAAGCTATAAAATGGATCAATTGAGAAAAGATAGAGGGCTCTATTTATTTTAATTTAATTCTCTCATTTAACTTTTTGTTATTAAAATACAATATCATAACCACAACTACATTATTGTACTCCGAAGTTATTCCCTCTAAGCTAAAGTGCATTAGAGCTAGGGGGAAGCTATGAAGGTCAATACTAGATGAAAAATTTGCTCCGTATAAGATTAAAAGGTAGTATGTTTCTCTGAATAAGACTAAATATATTTTTTTCTTGATGACACATAATTACATATGATCCTTGAGATTAAAACATTCATCCAAATATTTATTGAAAGCAGTGCATAAAGAAGAACTATTTCCTGCAACAAGAATGTCATCAATGTAAACAAGAACAACCAGCATATCAGGACCACTACGATAAACAACAAGAGTATGATCAACATGGGCTTGACGGAAGCCGTAACGCAAAAAGAAGCTTAGCAAACCAATTGCGGGGGGATTGCCGAAGGCCATAGAGGGACTTAGGAAGGCAGCATACTTTCCCTAGGTAAAGACGGGTATAACCTGGAGGAATCTTCATATAAATTTCATTAGTAAGTTCCCCATGAAAGAAGACATTATTAACATCCAATTGATTAACCTGCCATCCCCTAGCAACAAGAACAGACAATAGAACACGAACAGTGGCTAATTTGGCCACTGGGGCAAAAGTATCAGTAAAGTCAACACCGAACTCTTGATGATTACCTAACACAACTAACCGAGCTTTGTCTCATTCCTTGGTACCATCAGATTTATATTTGGTCCTGTACACCCACTGACACCCTAGAGCCCTCCGATTCGGAGGAAGATCTGTAATGTCCCAAGTATGATTACGCTCCAAGGCATTGAACTCCTGAGCCATGGCATCACGCCAAGAAGCATAGTGAACCGTCTCACGAAAAGTACGAGGCACTAGAGAAGCATCAATAGTACCAAGAAACCCTTTGTACCTGTCATGTAACTTATTATAATGAACAAAGTTAGTAATTGGAAACCGAGTACCAGATGAACATGAACTAGATGATGAGGAAGACAGAGTGACTGTCTTTGCAGAATGAAGAACATAATCATTGAGATGAGACGGAAGGCGGCGGTTACGAGGAGGCAACGACTGGATAGTGGGTGGCGGAGAAGTGGCTTGTGCTGAAGGGGCGCTGCTGCTGTTGTCGTCTGGAGAGACAGAGGACGAGGGAGATGGAGGTGGTGATGGGGTAGGACTCGAGACTGGGGAAGAACTAGATACGACTGTTTGTTGTGGGGATAATGGTATTGTGGACTCGGATGACGTAAACACTAGAACAAGGATTTAAAATGGGTTGAGGAGATGTAGACAACGGGGGAATGGCGAAGGGAAATTGTGTTTCGTCAAAGGACACATCACGAGTGTGAAAAAAATTGGTGGGTCTCAAGATTGTATACTCGCCAGCCTTTAGTACCGTAAGGATAGCCGACAAACATACATTTCACACTTCGGGGATAGAATTTATTTGTGGGTTTAGTCATTTGACGAACAAAGCATAAACAACCAAAGACACGAAGATGATCCAAGCTTTGAGGTTTAGATGACAATATTTCAAGCGGAGACTTACCCCCAAGTAACTTTGTTGGCGTACGATTGATAAGATACACAGTAGTTTTGACACATTCTCCCCAAAATTCAGTGGGAAGGGAAGCTTGAAACATAAGGGACCGAGCAACATTTAATATGTGATGATGTTTATGTTCGACTCGGCCATTTTGTTGTGGAGTGCCTACACAAGAAGTTTGAATGCACACACCCAAAGAATCATAATATTGACGTAACGAAGTATTTAGAAACTCAGTACCATTATCAGACCGTACCACTTTTATTGTTTTGGAATATTGAGTGTGAATCATGGCAAAAAATCGCTTGAGACAAGATGTGACCTCACCTTTTGTTTTGATGAGGTAAACCCAAACAGCTCGAGAGAAATCATCAACAATAGTGAGAAAGTAATGTGCATGAGATGATATACAAGGAGAATATGACCCCCATAAATCACAATGAATTAAATCAAAAACAGTAGCAGCTTTATTATTACTAACGGGAAGTGAGGAACGAGTTTGTTTAGACAAAAAATAGATTTCACAAGTCTGTAACTTTTTGACAACTGAGTTTGTTTTATTTGATCCAAGAAAAGGTAGAACATCTGAGGATGGGTGTCCTAACTGTTGATGAAGAACAAACGGATCAATATTAGCTACGAGAGCTGATGCTGGAGGGGAAGCAAAAACATACACACCGTTTCGCAAATCACCATATCCAATCTCCATCTTCGTTGCATAGTCCTGTATTACACCACAATGATCATTAAAAGTTACACAACAAGTAGTTTCACGAACCAGGCATCCAACTGATATCAAATTATAGTGTAAGTTTGGTACATATAACACATTATGAAGGGCCAAACTAGGGGAAAGTTGCACATTTACCTTTTTAACAGCCTGAATACGAGATCTATCAGGAAGACAAATGGAACGAGGAGAAAAGTCCTTGAGATCAAATAAATGTGATAAAATTCCTGTCATATGATGCGAGGCACCAATATCAATTAACCACTCACAAAGGCTGCTAAAAGTCATACCATTAGTTTGGTTGCATGCAAAAGAATCAATAAGAGACATTAATAAGACCACCTTATCATCATTCATCCTGGCTTCCATAAATATCCACAAAACACAGTGGAGAACAGAGAGGAAAAGCAACACAGTGGAAGAGCTTCACAAATTGATGAACAGATTGGGCAAAACACAATTGCAAAATTGATGAACACAGTGGAAGAGGACAAGCGCACTATAGGCTAAAATAAATGAACGGATTCGGCAAAACAAACTTCATAACTGTTGGACGAGCTCCAGAGATCGGACAATCAGATCGCCGGAAGATGAAGCTTGCGACTTATCCGACGAGTGCGAGAGTGACGGACCTCTGATGATGAATTGAATCTCGCGATCGGTTTTGACTGGCAAACTTCAGAAATCGCTGAAGCGACGAGCGCACAGCAATAGGGCCGACGTCTAAGACATTTGTTCTTCACCACAGCAATTGGGCCGACGAAATTTGTTCAGCAGAGACGGCTGAAGATTTTTGGCGACCTCAACAGAGCCGATCGAAACAGAGACAAGGACTGCCGATCGGAACACGGACGGACAAAACTAGGTTAGAAAATCCGAAGAAAGATAGCTCTGATACCATGTAAACTAGTTTGATGTAAAAACCCCTAGTGGTAGGTATTTCATTGATGCAAGTGAATATAAACATTCACGGGTGATACAAACGAGGAGAAGGTGATACAAACGAAGAGACTAACAATAAATAATATACAAAATATTTACATAGGCTAACACTTACAGGCAGAGGCGGATCCAGTATTTTACAATCATGGGGTCCTCTACCTTCCATTCTCATCTCAAACTACTTCATAAGTCTTAACATTTAACAATAAAATAAAACTAATATTTGAAAAGTACCATAATTAATACATAGAAATAAAGTCATACCAAAATAATATCATTTGCAATTGTACTAGAGACACCGGAGCACTAACATTGTTACCAATTTCACTCGACTCCGAATCTTTGAATTTGGATAGCTTTTTGAAGTACCTTTGCATTTTAAATTCTGAAAATAAAAAATTAATATTAATTACATAAATTAGACATAAAATGAACATTAATACAATAATATTTATCACTTGCAATCCTAAATCAAATTTTTACTGAAGAAAAACTTTGATTCTTTAATGAATAAGTAATGAATAAAAAATAAATTTATAAATTATTATATATTTATATATTACTAATCATATATCAAACTTCAAACTACCATAAAAATTAATTTTAGTAAAATAAAGAAAAGTTTTTTAGACTAATTATTTGTCGGGGCTGCCGCTATGGAGTGTGGTCGAATTTCGGTGGAACGGCGAACAGAGGCCGGCGGGTGACGGGAAAGAGAGACGGAGAATCGTAGAAGTTAGGGTTCAAAATCAAAAATAGAGAATTGGGGAAGGGATAAAGCTATTTGTACCCCATGTTTTTGTACCCCACTTTGTACCCCATAGCTTTGCACCAACACTTTATGTTGGTGTAAATCTAATTTTTGTTAATGCACCAACACTTTGTGTCCGTGTAAATTTTTGTTAAGAAACCAAAACTTGTGTCGGTGTAAACCATCAAAATATTTGTGTATAACTGCGGGGTACAATTTGTGGTGTAAGTGTAGCATGACCCTTGGGGAAGAGGTAAATTTTGCTGCTCCATGCTCTTTTTTTGTAAGATTAGAAAAAAAGACTCCAGAGGCCAAGGTTGAGAATCGAACTCAGGTTTCTTGGGTTTCAATGCTTCGCACACTTCCACTACACCATTCGCAATAGGACTCAAGGTGGGTCCGCCTCTGCTTACAGTTTAATATGAATTTCTTAAATTCCTGGTAACCAGATTTGATGTTTTCACGAGAATGAACAGAGCATCTTAATAAACTACTTTTATCTTTACTATTTTTTTTATCATGTCTATTACATCAAAGATATTTTTAAAAAGTCAATGAAAAATATCCCTTATTTAAATCACATAAAATCAAAATAAGAAAGAAATTAAGGGATGGAAAAAGTATTATTTGTGTGTTTTGAAACATTTAACTTTCTGCATCTAATTTGTTAACTTTTTTTTCACATGTAGAATTATTTTTAATAAGCCCTATTACACTAAAAGGCTAGAAATTTTTAAACGGTATATAAAGTTTTGTCATTGGTAAGACTTCATTTTTTTTGTAAAGAAATTAATTTGGATACTTAATATTTTCAAGAAAATCATTATTTTAATGAATAGGCAATACCTTGCAAGGTGTTTTAAGATCAACAATTTTATTTTACAACTTGTGATTTCTTGCATTTCTCATCAGCAATAATCCAAGTCTTATACTCCCTCCGTCCCATGAAACCTTTCTTCTTTCTTTTTTTATCCGTCCCACAAAACACTTCTCATTTCTATTAAAAAGTCACTTTTACCCCTTACTTTTTCATACCCTAACTATCACATCATACCTTTTTACTAATAATCTATCCATCAAATCATACTTTTACCCATCACAACAAAGGACATTTTTGGAAATTCAATACCAAAATACACTCTCCTTAAATCCCTCCCAAAAAGCAAAAGTCTCATGTTTCATGGGAGGGAGGGAGTACATTTCTCATAAATCCAAATCCCTCCATGTCTTCAGGGCTCGGAAATCGGAATAGTATCTTGAGTCTTCTACTCCATTTCTTTGATATATATTATGAAATAATATTTTAATGTAGTTTGATCCGGAAGACCGGAAGTCCCAACCCGGCTCTTATATTTTTGTGATTTTAATAAATATTTATATACTGGTGAAATAATTCTTATTTAAATTAATAAAGTTGATATATCTAAAAATTAATTATTGGAAATTACTTCCCAGCAAGATCGATGATGTTGAAATTAATTAAATAAATTTTTTAAACAAATTACGTATGCCTAGAGGTAGGATGATAAATTAATGAACCATTTGTGAAAGAAATATCATTATCCAAAATGTTAATTAAATATGTAATGAGACGAGTTAGACCTAGAATGGCGGATTGACATGAATGATTTTCACAAGTATTGCATGTGATATTTTGGGCTTGACCCACATCTTTGTATTTGTATTATTTAAGTCTTCCGCTATCTCCAACATTTTCTAAAAGGATCGACCCGAATTTAGTATGTTTTATTTTGAAGTTTTGTTTTATGAATTTTATTTAATGATTTGTAAAAGGTTTTGAAAATATTGCTCCTGTTTTAATTCCTATAATTCCGGGTTATGCAAATTGGGGTGTTACAGTTGGACACTTATTTGATATATTTGAAGTAAAAAAACAAGTATATGAACTAAAAAACCACGTCGTTTGGTTGAAAACCACGGGTAACCAAGTTGAAAACCGTTTCGTGGTTTTTGAAAAATGACCATGAACCAAAGGTGGGTTTTAGAATGTTTTTGTTAGAAAATTATGTGAGTATGTCCATAAATGAACACCAATCATAAAATGTTAAAACCCAAGTGGTTGATTCAGAAGCCAAAAACCAAAGCCAAAAAACCAATGCCGAAGACCGAACGCCGGACCCTGAAAGCCGAATGTTGGTTTTGGTTTGGGCATCAATTTGGGGTTCTCGAAAAACCATTTATGAAAAACATTTGATTGATGATAAAAAATGGTTTCATAGTTTTGTAAAATCTTTTTCACTTTCGAGAACTAAGACTTGATTTCGTTGTCGGTTTTAAATCACTATAAACTCGACTCAACGAAGTCTTCAAATCTTGATCTTGTTCTTGGTTCTTTTGCTTCTTGTGATATGACTTTGTTCATGCCTTGAGTTGTTCAACGTCTTTTTTCATATCCACGACGGTTTTGCATTTATCAAAACCTATAAAAAAACAAATACGAATTTAGTTCATCTTTTTGTAAACTATGTTCCAACATAAACAAATCGTTGAACATTGGCCCCTTATTCTATACCACCCATGGTTAAGATTGAAAGAGCTAGCAAGATAATTCCAAATACTCCTTACCAGTTAGAAGTTCATAGGGGGCATTGGAAATAACTAACACCCAATATAAATAAGCAGATTAAACAAAGAAAGTGCTACAGGAGATGTTTTAACACTACGTCAAAAACAGATGCTGACAACCGTTCTTTTTAGTAGTCTAACTGTGCTAGTTTGAGTAGTCTTCCGAGCAGCTGTTTGATATATTTACAGACTACTGTTTTAAAACAATTGTGTAATACGGTTGACGACACCTATTTTGTGATGTTTCAGAGTACATGTTTTTTATGTTGTCTTCGTATGAGTAAGACATCTGTTTTCTGGAGTTAAAGACAACTGTGATGTTTTGTTGTCTATCTATAATGAATATAACTGTTGTTTTCGACTTCAGACTCCTATTGCATGGTGTTGTCGTTCAACAATATAGACATCTAATTTCAAAAGTAGTTGAAAGATATATCAGACAGCTGCGTGAAAGACTACTAAACAAAAATAACATTAGGCAACTGTTATCTTGTGTTATATTTCTAAAATGTAGACTGCTAATTTTGTTGTATTTTAAACAATTGTTTCTTTCACTTGTATAGTCCTTAACAATACTACGCTTTTTTGTAGTTGTCCTTGAAATATTCAAATTATCTTTTTACACAGTAGTCAGATTCTAAATCAGACTACGGTTCCGAAGACAACTAAGTATGTTTGCATAAGACAACTACTATTCTGTGTGGTATTTGTAAAATGTAAACAACTATATTTGTTGTATTTCACACAACTGTTTATTTCTATTGTTTAACGTTTTTTAACAGTACAGGTTTGTGTAGTTGTCCTTTAAAGATTTAGAAAACAGTTTTAATACATTATAAAGCTGTTTGAAAGACTACTATATTTCAATTCACATTTAAATTTAATAAATAAATTTTATTTAAATTCCAAAATATTGATCATGAAACAAAAATAAATTCTAAAATGTAGAATATATTGAATAATATCTAAATACATACAATCCAAGTCTAAATAACATCCAATAATTTAATATTTACATAATTAAAATAACACTCTAATTGTCCATCCAGCATGCCTAATTTAGGTATTTGTCCCCTCAATAACATTTTTGAATGCATCTCTTGCTCTAGCAACATTTTCTTGTAAAGCATCCACTTTAGTCCTCATTAAATAATTAAAATGAGTGTTTGTTGATAACAAGAAAGAGTTCATACAAAAATACTTGAAACTTTTTGCAGTTATTAGCTAGCCAAATACCTCCAAAGTAGTTCATATGCATCTATTTAACAATTGAAGTTCATAATTCAGCTTAGAAATCAAGCAAAGCTGCAGATTTTTCTAAATAAAAAATAATTCAGTTTAGTTTTATTCAAAATCAACACTTAAAATTCAAAAATCAATATAAAAACACAACGTCATCCTTCTACATATGGTCTATAAGCAGGATGTATCAATGATAGTTCAACTTTCAAGAACATGATCACTCCACAACACAAAAACAACAAAACAATTAAGCCAAAAAGTGCAGTATATATATTCTATGAGGTTGAATTGGAGCACTTATGATCATTCGAAAGTACAATTTACAACCATTTGCAGTGTTAACCATTTGCTTACTATTACATTTTGAATATACCCATTAGGTTGCACTATGTCATTGAATTTTAATCATTACCAACTCATGACAAATTGAAATTACAAGAGGAAAACACTCATGTGTCTAAATTAGAACTCTTAAAGCTCAAATTGTGGAGAGGAATACCTTTGATTTGGTCTTTATTCTCGCAGAAAATTTCTGCAAAGCTGGGCTTAGCTTTCATAGGCATATCATTAGTCACCTTGAGTACAGGTTTAGTTAGTTCTCTGCCCTTAACTGCACAACCGTGTACCGGTCAAATAATAGCTGCATTTATGCTTTGTCGCTTTGTCTCAAAACCGAGCTTGGGAATTAGGATGTTGCCCTTGAAGTAGAGCTTCAGAAGTAACCTGACAAGTGACAAACTATTTTGGCTGTTAAATGCACATCTACTGGAAAGATAAATGTTCAGCACTGCGTTCTAGAGCATCCCTCCATAACCTATACCTTACTCCTAGCTTGTCGTACGAGACCGGAAGATTCTAGATGTTAGCACCATTGATCATGCTGTCCTGTTGCCCAATCACAAGCCACAGATCCTAGTTCAAGACCTGTAAAAGTAGTAAGATTTGATAGTGGAATTTGGCATTATACTTTGCCTATGAAATCCCTGTGAAATTTAGATTCATGATAGGATTGGAAGTCTTAATGAGAATATAAATACATTGATGTATAGTATCTGAGACAATATACACATATCTCAATACATTCATACTCTAAGAGGAGGACTCCAAGCCACCCAAAACAAATTCTCAACAGCAAAACATCAATAACAGCAATTGACGAAGCAATAAGCACTGCAAGGCCAGGTCCAGTTCACGCATTGAACAGTAATTGCACATGCTCAAAATTCCTCAATCTAGTGGAAATTAAAAAAGGTTATGGAATCGACCTTCATACCTTGAGTGAGGATCCCCATATGCTTAGAATCTCAAAATTCTAGCCATCAAAAATGCTTGGATCGGTGTGAATCGAGAAATCAAAATTGCAGATGAACAGTAATAGCCTCGGTGTTGACCTTCGAATTGTCCGAATCCATCTTCAAAAAACCAGCGATTCCACTCTGATAGATATTCTCTTGTTGAAGGCGAATGCATAGCTCCAAAAATTTAAACAATCGTGCAAAATTCCAGGTGGAGATCGGAAGTCAAACCCTTGGTGAACAGGGTTTTGCGAGACTACCGAGAGCGCTAGAGAGATGAACTTACTTGGCGGCTCAATGACTTTGTGGTGGAGATTGTGTGGACTTAAAAATTGTAACCTAATATTTCCCCCCTCCTTTGCCAAATTTTTTACCCTCTTCTTTGCCAAATTTTTTTCCCTCTCCTTCTTTTGTCAAAACAATGGAAGACGGATATCTCAGTGTTGGTACTAAAATTGGAAATCTCCGATTCAGGTACTTCACAAAATCTGCCTTCTTAAACTAAGCTTCAGTCCTTAATTCATTTCCAACAAGCTCTAAAAGTACTGGTCCTTAGGATTTTTAAAATGTACAGGACTTTGGAAAAATAGTACCACTTTTCTTTTAAAAATAAAATTCATATTTGTTTTGGTACTACCTCGTCCTAAGTAGAAATTAGAACTATAGGGAATGAAAAATGATAGTTTTATTTTGGGCCTTGAGAACCCAATAGGAATAATTTCCCTTTAGTACATAGCTTTCTTTTCTTTTTGGGCCACTCTTTTGGGCTTAGCCAAACTAAAACAGTTATGATTCTCAAACCAAACGAAACTTATTTTCAAATTGGAACGGTTTCAATTCATTGGTAATTGGTAAAAGATTCCTTCCACTTTTCAACTTCTTGGAAGTTGAAACTCTTT
>OOIL02003924.1:543630-589714 GCA_900332095.2 Cuscuta campestris | reverse complement strand
CAACTACCTCATTCACAGTTAGCCCAAAAAGCATGATAAAGAGAGATTTCTAAACTCCTTATCCAGAAGCAAACTTCTCCTCCTTCCAAAAAGCTATAATGTAAATACTTGAAGGTTTCCTTGCCTCAAGTACCACACCACGTTGAAGGATACAACTTTTGATCAAACTTATTGATTGAAAGGGGGTAGGTCAACTTTCTTACAAGTTGGTCTTGCAAGTCCTATTGTTCGGACCTTGCAGTTGTTGAAGAAGCGTGACCTTCAAAGGAACAACAAAGCCAGCACGAGTGTAGTAGCAACATTGGCCTTGCGAAGATATACCGTGCAGAAATTCACACAAGTGTAATTGTTGGTTCATTATTCAACAACCAACTACATAGTGGATTTTGAGGACGTAGAAGGATTACCCCACCTTCGAACCTCGTTAAAGTTTGCGTGTCTCTCTCTTTTATCTTTATTCTTACTTGCAATTATATTAACTGAGAAAACTAACCCATCCATATTGATTACTGCTCACTCTACCCACCAACTTCCGCACATAATCTAAAGTTCACAAGAACTCTAGATTAACACTCATTTTCACGTTCTGAAAAGAAACGAAAAAGTTTTTAAAATTTGTAACAAAGTCTATTCACCCCCCTCCCTCTAGACTTTGTAACTCACCACTTCGGGACCACCATTCTTTATCTCAATTTTTTTAAAAGACACCATCGTTCATACTCACCGACTTATTATATTTCAAAAAAACACATACAGATAATGTTATACCAAATCAGATCACTGCATCTCAGTTTAACATGTTTAGATGTTGTTTCGATGATATGTAATGAAATCAGATTAAACCAGATCAAATTAGAAAGAGTTTTTAAATATAACTAGAATTAGATTTAGCAGATTAGATCTAATCAGATAAGATAAAATCAAATCAAATCAAATTCAATCAGATCGTATTGCTTGCATATTTCATGTGAGCGGGCATCTCAATTTATCATGTTTATATGTTGTTTAGATGATATATAATGAAATCAGATTAAACAAGATCAAATTAGAAAGAGTTTTTAAATATAACTAGAATTAGATCTAGCAGATAGATCTAATCAAATACGATAAAATTAAAAGAGTTTTAAATATAACTAATCAGATCTAATTAGATTGAATCAAACCAAAATAGTTCTAATCAGATGAAATCAAATTCAAATCTATTAAGATCAGATCAAATCTTCGAAAAAAATAATATAATTATATAAGTTGTGTCCTATTTGTTTGATCTAATCTTTAAATGCATTAGATTAGAGCTAATTAGATCAAATTTCGATTCAGACAAAAATAGATCTAACCAGATCGAGTCAAATTCAAATCCAATAAGATTAGATCAAATCTTCAAAAAAGATCTATTCACTTGTGTAGGTTGTGTCTTATTTGCCTCATATAATCTTTAAATGCATCAGATTGGACCAAATTAGATCAAATCATACTAAAACAGATCTAATTGAATCAAATCAAATTCAAATCAAATGTGATCATCTCTAAATTATCCAAAGAAAATCTATTCAGTTGTATTGGTTATGTCCTATTAGGATTTGATGCGATTAGATCTGTTTTGCTCTTATTCGATCTAACTAGATCAGATATGATGCATTTAAGGATTAGATCAGGCAAATATGACACAAATTATACAAGTAAAAAGATATTTTTAAGATTTGATCTGATCTTATTGGATTTGAATTTGATTTGATCCGCTTAGATCTGTTTTAGTCTGATTCGATCTAATTATATCCGATCTGATGAATTTAAAGATTTGATCTGCCAAACTGGAACTGTGCAAGTAACTAGTTTAGTTATCAATACAGGTATGATGTTATACTGTCAAAAATATGGGTATCTTGTGGAATTGGATCCATGTGAGTAAAAAATTCAATTGACAAAAAAAATGTATAACTAATTTATTACGGAGTATTTTATTATTATACTGGTAACAATTAGGTATTTTCACTCTTCATTTTTTGGAAACCCATCCTGTACTATTATGAAAATGGTTCGGTTTGATTCGGGATATAATTTGTTAGAACCATTTGAAAACTCACTTTTCGGTTCGTTACATTATCATTCAAGTTCGAAACAATATCAAACCGGTATTTTTGCTTACCCGCCTAAAAGAGTGAGAAAATTTTTGGACCAATTTAAAAATTTTCATTGCCCGCCTAAAATTTTTATTGATGCTTTTACAAATTTTCAAGTGCTAAAACACCTCCATTACATGCACACATATAGGGATGGCAACGGGTCGGGTTCGGGTCGGATAGTACTATACCCGAACCTGACCCGACTTTTAAAACCAAAACCCGAACTTGACCCGAAGCCCGACATTTCAACCCGAAACCCGACCCGACCCGACCTGACATTTCAACCCGAAACCCGAACCCGACCCGAACCCGACTTTTAACCAATAATCAATTCAACGTACCCCAATAATTTTGAAAAGATTAAATCTAATTTTTTTTGCGTCTCTTTTTTTATGTCTCATTTTTATCAAGGAATTATAAAAATGATTATAAAAAGCATATTTGATATAATAGCATTTTGTCAAGAGATTATACGGAGTGCTCATTATATCCATAGATAGATTTTTATGTAATAAAATATCTGGGTTTTAGTCGGGTCGGGTTCGGGTTCGGGTCGGGTCGGGTAAAATTATAAATCCACACCCGACCCGACCCGATTTCGGGTCTGGGTAAAAAATTTTGGGTCGGGTTCGGATTATTTTATTTTCGGTTCTAGTTCGGATATTTTAGTAGTCGTCGGGTCGGTTAAGCTCGGGTTCGGGTTGAATTGTCGTCCCTACACACATACACAGTATATAGAGTAAAGATTGTAAGCAATGCATAAGAATTGTTGATGTAATTCAGAGATGAATCTCCTAGAACTACGACGCCCACATCCGTTTAACATCCCTCCACTAAATCACCGTAGCATTTTCAATCAACTACACAGGAGTGCCTTAATGTATTGATTAAAGACTTACAAGTGATTACTGACTACAAACTTTGTTTGAGTCTTTCTCCTTGGCGTGCTACACAATCTTCATTAACTACATCAAGGATGTGTTGTCAGCCTGTTGCGATATCTACATAGTTCTTAACTTCCGGATGTGGTTGTAAACTGCAATTTCACAACGAGGATTATAGTTTGTAATTCTTCTTCAAAGATCACCATGCTCTGATATAAAAAGTGTGTCATGATATATGACTGCTTTCGTGTTGTGAGGACTACTCTCTCTCTCTCTCTCTTAGTTATTGATTGATCCGTTTTTTCCCGTGATCATATGAGACGGTTCTTCAATATAAATACCATAGTGGAAATTTCTAGTAGAGTCATAGCCAAAGTCTCCTTCATTCGAAGCCTTTTTCCACAAGAGTAGTCTGGGTATTGCTTCACGCATATCTCAACAATGCAGGACTCTTGAGGAGAGAAGTTTTGAGAGCTGTAGAAAAGCAGTAGTAGCATGCAACAAGTCACTAGAGAGGGACATGCGTTGAAAAGTGTTCTACTAAAACTAGGACACCTTGTTGCTTGAGACGAGGGATAGGATGCTACAGATCTATATTTAATCAAAACGACTAGCTACAAAAATGACCCAAATACTAATAGTGTTGTCCAAAAAAAATGTCAACAGGTGTTATACAACTTAACTACATTAAAGACAAAGAGAGAAACTCAAGTTCTCTATCTTGTTTGGTCTTCTCCCCCATGCTAGATGCTCCATACACATTGTCTTTCAAAGTTTGAACAATAAGTACGAGCATATCCTTTCTCTCTATTACTTTCTGAGCAAACTCAGTATGATACTCCACATGTAACACTAAAATAAGTTATTTTTAAAGTTATAAACAAATTTATACTCGAATTGAATGTCCTGACGAGACGAGTTCAATGGAATATTCCGCGCATGAATCCAAGTTGCGAAAGTTAGGGGCTTAAAAAACCAATAAAATACAAATATAATATAAAAGTAGTATTATCCAACAAATTTTGTGTTTTTGGATAGGTCTCGTGAAAATATGAACAATGACATTGTTTGATAAGTTTGAACTTATGTATAAAAAGTTATGAGCAAAATAGATATTATAGTAGAATAAATAAATAAAAGAGTTTTTTAATTGAAAAGTAATACTAATAGTATATTCCATAGGATATAGTCCTACTCCTATTCTAATTATGAGTGCCAGTACGAACATATATAGATACATGCTTAGAGCCTTATTTGTCATCATCGTTGTTCCTTTGTCAATCCTCTGCGCGCACAACAGACCAAAACAGGAGGAGCTTCACCGGAGTTCGATGGATTTTATACATCAAACAATTTGATATTTTGGTCAATTAAATCAAGGTGAGTCATGGTTTATCTCTTGTTAGAATTAATTCATAGAGTAGTTATCGTTGGTATAGTCTTACCAATTGATGTAGAATTTGTGAATTAAATTGTTGAATTCTTGTGATTGATTTTGTTGGAAGTGTAAAAACTGGATTTGGAACTTAGATTTGTTGCATTGCTCTTGTGCGTCCCCCCTCTTTATGTTGTCTTCTATTCTCTCTATTCACTCTATTTCGCACTATATTTTATTTCTCTTCTATCACCCTTCTTCGCCGAGGCAAATTATATTATACATCCGGTTGTACCCAATTTTGGGTACAACCAAGAAATTATTTATGGTATGGATTTTATTTTACATGAGAATGAAAACTATGTTATTAGAGAATGAGTACTGTTTTGTTTCAGAATGAACACTACATTATTTGTAGATGAATATTATAATTATATTGAACCAATGTGTGAAAATGAGTAATGCATTATTTTAGAATGAGACCATGCTAATTATATTTGTGCAAGAATGAGTACTACTCTACTTTACAAAGAGTGCTACCCCACTACGTAAAAAACAGAGGCTGACAACTATTTATTTTAGTAGTCTAAAATTGATGTTTTCAGTAGTCTTCCGAGCAGCGGTCTGATGGGATGCTAGACCTTGCTTTATAACAATTGTGCAAATCCAAATCTGACACCCGTGTTTTTTTATCTTAAAACAACTTTGAATATTTGTGGTCTGCTCGTGATTGACTCTACAATTTTGTATATACTCAAACAATGGTTTTATTGTGTTGCATATAGAATTTCAGACAACTACTTAAAAACAACTATTTTAATTAATTGTATATGGATTATTACGACAATGGTTTATTGTAGTTGGGATTGATGCGGTTACACTATGTTTTCCAAGTGTAGTCTAATGTTCTATTAGACAGCTGCTTGGAAGACCACTATAAGTAATTCCATCAAACCTCTGCTACCTTCTGTTGTATGTACAACGTTGAGACTATTACTTTGGTCATACCTTAAACAACTTTTTTGTTTGGTTGTATGCTGTCTATTTACACTCCAGTTTTTGTTCATTGTCCTTTAAACATTTAGACTATACTTTCAAACAGTAGTTGAATCTGCTACCAGACAGCAGCTCGGAAGACCACTATAAGTATTTGCTTCAAATAACTATTACGTTGGGTTGTATGTATAATGTTCAGACTATTATTTTGGTCTTATCTTAAAGAACTATTTTTTTAGTTGTACGACATCTATGAACAGTACTGTTTTGGATCGTTGGCGTACCACCCATTCAAACAATATTTTGGGAGAGTAGTCGAAATTGTTATCAGACAGCTGCTTGTAATACCATTGAAAACATTTGCATTAGAGAACTGTTCTTTTTTGTGGTATATCTAAAACTAAGAATACGATTATGTTTCATTTCACACAATCGCGAGTACCAGATGTCTAGCAGCTATTACCTCTACTAGTTTATATAGTTGTTCATAAAATATTTGTAATATGAACTTAACAGTAGTAAGGCTGTTTATAAGTCAAGCATTTTTTTGTGCTGCCTATCATAATCAGATGCTTTTGTTTTATGGCGTTGTGTTGCAGATATTCAAACTATTGTCATTTGGTGTTGTACCTCAACCATTCGGAGTACTGTATTTGGTGGATGACCACGTTTTTTGCATTATAATACAGTGGTCATTCAATAAATCATACAACAGAAAGACTGATAAGAAAAGAAATATAAATTCCCAATACATAGAAAATGTGAAAATAGAAAGATTGATCAGAAAAGAAATATAAATTCCCAATACATGATTCACCAATCTAACAAAACATACAAACAAAGTCCAGGGGTAGAACCATTCAAATGGCATTATTCGTCATAAAATACTTTGCAAATTCAACCTTTGTTTGATTGATGTCATCCTCGGTGTATTCCAGATTTCCCCGACGCGCCCACTGAAAATCGTAGAAAAAAACTAAATATCTAATAATCCAATCATAGAAGTGAAGTAAATTCCAAAAATATAGGATGCAACACATAAGAACTGATTTGTATGAAGTACATTATTCATGATGACCAACACTAAAGAACTGACCAATAAATAATACTCAAACCTTCACTTGCATTGAGTAGTACACATTATTAGTGAACTAGAAGAGGCTCTACTTAATGTTAAAGTCTCTTCTGATTACAAACACCAGAAGTGTACACAACACATGGCTTGTCATGTTCTTTTAATGTATTCTATAAGGGGATAGTCTTTAGCTTTCACCCACAGAAACAAATATGATGTAGCAACTATTGTTTATTTTAAGCAGTTTGAGTATAAGAAAATAGAAGAAGAGCATCATTTTGAATATATTATTACTTGCGCATATAAACAGTTGATATGCTGCATGATATTAAAATATAAAACAAAGTAAAAAATAGCTTTTATGAAATCCAAAACCCTCTAGCTTCACAAAATACAAATACTCTGTACAGCGCTATCTTAGCTTCAACTTAAAACTGTGTAAAGAGCATGTAGCAGGACTTGCATTTATCCAGAAATTCAAACTAAAAAACACACTCCTAAATGATACACGGATACAAAGAAGCACTTAATAGAGAACACTCCTAAAAGTGACAAATCAAACATTGCAATTCAGTAATGGTATGATAACATACAATACAGTAAATATCCCCAGAATAAGAGAAAGGCACAATTAGTGTGAAGCAAAAGAAAAAAGAAAAACTACATTTAAGACACCAATATTACCTTTGAAGCAAATTCAACCTCCTTATCCTGACAGATTTCTTTCATGTATCGCATTACAAAGAAGCCACAGTCTACATTCTCTTTTTGCATCGGGATGACCTAAAAGACAAAAATATAAAGTACGTAATACAACACTTCTCATTCAACCTGCATTACATACCAAATAATAAGAATCATATAATACCGCCATATTCTCCCAGGACACTTTCTTCTTCAACATAGGTGTGTTCATGGTATTTTTGTACAAAACTATAGCACTATAAGGAAACCAAAAAAGATAAATAGAAAAATGTTATAAGCAAAAGTGATAGCAAATACCAAAGATTTTTGTTCATTGAGTCACTACTTACTTATCAACCACTTCAGTCCACTCCTGACTATCTATACGCCGTTTAAGGGGGTCCATGTAGTACACTACCTCTTCATTAGGTTTGAAAACAGTCAAAGCCCAATGATTCGTACAAATAAAAACATATATGAATTACGAAATTCACACGAACTTAAAAAAATTCGCATTTACAGAAGTGTATTAACAAAGCATTACAATGCAAATTGAATACTAACTTCACAAGGAAGAAACAATTCATAACATCATTTCTTGACATGAACAACTTAAACATACTCACACGTCATTGAACGGTATTAGAAAGTGTTGTCCATCACAGGCCCCCTTAAAGCGATCAGCAAGTTTGCGTGACCTCTGCCCTATGTTCCCACATGCAAGCGTCCCTACCATGCCGGGATCCACGAAAGAGATCATCTGAAGCATTTTGTTCTTTTTCACAAGCTCATACAGGTAGCTGCAAGGGTAATTATTTGATAGTTATGTCATTTGTCCATAAGAATATTATATCATAAGGCTTTTAACAATGAAAATAAAATCTTTGTGTGATGACATTCTTATTGGATGTATATTGTAATTATGCTTCCAGCCATCTCGCCACGAGCGCACAGAGCATGTATATCGCTCAGAAAAACCGATAACTTCTTTTCCACCCCAAAGGCATCTTTTTTAAGGACAAAAGTATGTGCTCTATCATCAGATAATGCTTCCTTTGCCCACAACCATAGCCATTTCAACTGTAGTGGATACTCAGGACCAAATTCTACTTGGAACTCTTGGGCACAATCTTCATCGTCTGGAACATGTGCCTTTTTCAATCTTTTAGGGGCCTTTTTCTTTTTGACGGTTTTTAAATTGCTCTATAAAAAAAGTGCATGTGGGTAAATATATTATCTAAAAGAATCAAGTAGACATAATAGTAGATATATAATAACCTTTCCTTTAGGAAGCACATCCAAGACTATCAGCTCCTTAGGCCATGCTACAAAAGTTCCTTTGGCTTGTTCAACAGTAAGTACTTCACCGGGGATTGGGACTGGAATGTCAACATCTGGCAAATATCAAATATTAAAAACATGAGTACTTCTAAAATGTGTGCATTTCATGCTTAGGTTATACATTCAAAATATTAATAACTTGATCATGCAAACCTTGTATTGCTTCTGTAATGGACACCTTTGCATATTGTTCCCCCAGTTTTTCACCATGTAGTAGGGCTGGGTCCGGAAAACCGAAAACCGAAAACCAAACCGAAATCGATTGAAATGAGCTAGAAAAAAAACGAACCGAAAAAACCAAAACCGAATGTAAAAAAACCGAACCGAACCGTTATTGTTTGGTTCCGTTTTGGTTTTTACTTTGAAAAACCGAACCAAACCAAATAAACCGAACTTATTTATATGCTTCATTTTATTTATATGAGTATATGTGATATGTATAAAAATCATATAAACAAAAATGCAAATAAATTACTAGTCAATTAAAGTTTTTTTCTTAACTATTAATTAAACATTTTAACCATATTATAAACTTTAAAAAATCTAAGAATATAAATACCAATAACTAATCCTAATATAGAATTATATTACATTAAAAATTAAAATGAGTAGTTAACATATTTAAATAAAAAAAACTTTGATGTAATAATGAAAATAAAAGTATTATATAAAAAAATCCAAATTCTCTGCAATTGATTTTACATACAATATCTTTAAGATTATTTAGAATCTTCTAGATGTTTGTTAGCGTGAACTGTGTATAAAACATATATTTTAACTTGGTTACTCTTGTGATTGGAAGGCGAGCCGAAAAAAACACACATTTTTAGTTCGTTTTTTTGGTTTGGGTTTGAATGCATAACAATAACGAAGCAGCTCAATCATAAATATGTTAAAAATTACGAAATAAATATTTACTTTTACAAACCGAAAAAACCGAAAAAAACTAAGATAAAAACCGCATAAAACCGAACCGAATAACCAACGGTTTACATATTTTTTATGCAAAACCGAACCGAACCGAACCGCTAACTTACCTTCGTTTTGTCTTTGGTTTTGGGTAAAAACCGAACCGCCAAAATTGAACCCACCCCTACCATGTAGGGTGAGGTCATCCATCTGGGAGAATCCATACACCTTTGCATACGCAACAATATTGTCCACAGAACCCACATCAAGCTGTGCCATTTGGCTTTCCCCGGAATCAACATCAACGAAGACATCTTTTTCAGCTTTCTTCTCTACTTTTAGTCCTCTTACTTCCACAAGCTTCTCCACAATATCAATTTTTTGATCTTCACTCTCATTCTTTTTCATTTTGTTTCTCATCAACATGCTCAGCCACAGACAGTTTATGATTATACTCATCACCGATGTCATTATTCTCTGTGAGTGGTTCAAGTTCTGCATCAAATGAGTCCTTCAGATTCTTCCTTGCCACTTGTTGATTCTGCCCACCTTCCCTGAATTTAGGTGAGCAGCTAGCCTCTTGTGAAGGGACAGCGGGACTACTTCCTTGTTTCTTCCAGATCTCTGATTTCAACTTCTCTATTTCAACCATTCAAAAAGCATCTCTTGAAGCAACAATGTTATTCACCTCCTCTGCCAAAAGTTGTCTCACACCCTCTTTCACTTGCTCATCAACTATTGTTTGTGTCTTTTACTTCTTTGACCGCAGGAGATTGAAATACACTGCCTTCCTCACATGCATTCCTTGACCTCGAACTCTTCCACCGTGCTCTGGCTTCCCAAGAGCCTTGGTCAATACATCATCATCACCTTCTTCAGTAAGCACACCAGAACATACTTGTTCCCTTAAGAACTCCTGAAAATGAACCGGAATTCTATCAATAAAATAGGAGTGGTATAGAACTCAAAGTTTTAACATTACACTAAAACAACAGGGCTGCTGGGAGTAGAGACAGACAGCAACATTATGTGCAAGAGCTTACTAATTTTCAGAAATGCAACAAAAACTTACAATTTCCTCCGCCTTCTGTTATGTAGATTCACTTTTGAAATTTCTTTCTTTGTCCTTCCTTGCAAAGACCCACGTAACAGATCGATCAATGACTGACTCATCTCCACTGTGTGTTTTTGCCTGCATGTTCATTTAGTGAGTAATGTATCATAGTCAAAATTTACATGTAGAAGAGGAATACTCCTAACACAGAACTCCGCATAAATCAGTGAGTACTAACCCATTCTTGTTCCAGGTTTGCATAGCCTTTTCGGGACAAGCGATGAGGATATTTGTTTTCCTCAACTCTCTTCACATGCTCATCATGGACTTTCTGTAGAAAAAGGACAGTGCATCAAAAAGGTAGTATTTTAAATAAAGTACAATGGAAACATAGTCTTACCAAGAACTCGGGGCTTAGACGATCAAAAACAAAAATATCCCAATGATTCTTCTCCAGGAAAGAGAAGTCATCTAGTGGAGTCCTGAGCTTCTCAGGTTCATCTCTAAAGGGAATAATATATCGACATGTCAGGGTACTCTTGAATTGTTTCCACTTCGAATTCGCCGACTGCAGCACAAGTTTTCATGCATAAGGGGGTAGATCGAACCCCAACTATATGCATAAACATGGGAGGAATTTATTAGTCTAAGTCAGTTGGAAAACATAGGTATATAATTAATGATCAAGTCATTTATTTTGTAAGGACTAGTCAAGTGTTAGTATGGTTATATTTACCGTGACAGATTTCCAAATCTTGTTCTTGATGGTTACCGGAACTTGCCTCCAAGTGTCAAACCATATTGGAGCTTTAGTCCTGGCCAAAACTCCAATATAAGATTGCATCTCTACAGCAGCCACACCATATGGTTGTCCCTTAACATTAAACAAAACCGTTGGTTTCTGTCCATTTATCTTACATTTCACAACGCGGTGCATTGAAACACATCCACGTTTCCAAAGTTTCAACCCACCCCCAGAAGGCTTGGCCACACTTTCACTTTCTACTTCTTCCCGGTTTCTCTTCTGCTTGATCTATTTTTGTACATTGTCAGATATAAGCTTTGGCTTTGGGGTGACGGGTAAGGGAGTACGCAGTATATATCGAATAAATGCTGCGCATAATGAACCAGAAAGGCTTTAACCTTTCTTAGGTGGGTTTTGCCTAAATTCTTAGTTGGGTTATCACATTCATTTTTTAGGTGAATTTTCAGGAGTTATTGTGATAAGAGACACTAAAACAGTAAAATAATTTTGATGTCAAGCATTACACAAACAACAAAGGTCTGTAACAATATATTGAGATAAAAAAACGTATTATCTTTAATATTTTTTAAATATATTTTAAAAAGGATGGAAGGAGTATTGAGTTGACTCTAGATAAAAAATTGTTCATTATTGCTGCTCTCAGGTCACATTCAACGAATTAAGGAATTGGTTGAACCCTTTCTGGTAACCTACATGGTGAGGATTTGAATCCTAGAAGCAACCCTTTACAGATATTAAATTAAAAAGAATAACAACAAACCAATGAAGTTTGACTTCAATGGATTGAGAAATGTAACCCTGACCTCTTTGGGGGGATCTGAGCAGCGAGGTAGACGCATGCAAAGAAGAGGCCTTAGAGAATTCGACAATTTTAGGAAAACAAATATGGTGACTATTGTTGGAGGGAATACTAGATTTGAGGTTTACGACTTACCTAATTTTAGGGTTTTCAGCTCCAATCTTGGCAAAAATGGTAGTTTATGGCTCCAGTATCGCTGAGGGAAGTCAATCAGAGAAGAGAAGATTGAGTGAGGAGGCGACCGGAGGTAGGAATTGAAGTTCAGAGTACAGTGGATGAATTGATTGAATTAGGTGAAGTTAATTTTTGGAGGCGTTCTCGATTTTTGGGAGGTACAGGTACAAGCTACGTATGAGCTTCCAGCTTAATTTTGGAGGGTGGATGAATTTTATGAAATATTTTGGCCAAAATTTTAGAGGGAGAATGCTTGGCACCTAGAAGATTTTGGCCAAAATTTTAAAAGTTTTGGCCTCTTCTTTGCCAATATTTGGTGCGTAGTAGATTTTGGCCAATATTTTGGCCAAAATTTTAAAAGTTTTAAAAAGAATGTTCTTCATCCCTTTTTTTCACATGTACGTAGTAGATTTGACACATTTTTTAAAAAAATAGTAAAAAATGTAAAGTTTTTAGTTTTAGAAATGAACTCCTTGTTCAAGTTAATTTTTTTTCAAACTCCTACGATTTTGTTGACTAATGTTTGTTATTTATTTGATAAAATAATAAATTTGTGTCACATCCAGTTTTGCATATGTTTTGATATAGTTTTTTGATATGTAACTTTTTTAAAAATTTCATACCAATTTTCACATAAAATTATTTAAAAGAATTGCAATCAAGGATATTATTTAGTGTTATTATGGACAGCGAGAGCAGTGGATGAATTGTGAAAACAAGGATATTATTTAGTGTTATTCTTAAATTAAAGACTATGCTTTATCACTGGAACGAGTAGAGTATGACTAAAGATTGACTTCGGTTATCGTTACATGTAGCAGTTGGTTACTTTGCTTATACTGGTACCATACCTGTTGTAACAACTGAAACCGGGTTATTGGTATATTTAACAGTGTGTTTGACATTTATAATTAGCGAGTGGAAACCCTATGGGGATCGAGCTGGGATGAAATTAAGCCTAGGGTGAAATTGAGCTCTCGTGTTCAGACATGACAGCTATTAATTTAAGTCTAGCTGTTTGTTCATCACTGTGGTATTTTCGGCGATGGAGTAATACTCTGCTAGAAATAGGTCATGACATGAGTCTCGTAAGTCACCACTCTTATCTCATTTACGTATGGATAAATTGTGGATGAAATCCGATAGAAGAAGAGAGAGTATGAACTAGGAGTGGATGAATTGTTAAGGTCTGCAAGTGAAAACAGATTTGAGGGACAAAAAATTAGTTGTCCATGTCTAAAGTGTGTTCACACAAAATCCTGGAACACACAAACAGTTAGGGCACATCTTTTCCAACATGGTATTGATGAATCGTATACATGTTGGATATGGCACGGAGAGCTGAATCTAGAGGATGAACCCCCTCACCCACACTATAAACGTGTTCATGACTCATTTGTCGATGGAACAGATGAAAAAAACGAAGAAGATGGCGAGGACAACTCTTTTGAATACTCTGATTTCATGAACCATGTCCAAGGGGATTCTGAACCCCTTTACCCGGGATGCAAGAGCTACACTAAGCTGAAGACACTAGTGAAATTATATAACTTGAAGGCAAAGCATGGGATTTCTGATTCATGCTTCTCTGAAATTCTGCTTTTGCTAGGGACATTTCTCCCAAAGGGCAACTGCATGCCTTCGTCGTTTGGTGAAGCAAAGAAGACCTTATGTGCTTTAGGTATGGATTATCAAAAAATACATGCATGCCCGAATGATTGTCTTCTGTATAATGGAGAGAGAGATGAATATAGTACAACATGTCGTATATGTGGGATTTCTAGATGGAAGTTGAATAGAAAGGGCAAAGAATTAGAAGGGGTACCCGCTAAAGTTATGTGGTATTTTCTTTTACTTCCGAGGTTGAGGAATTTCTTTAGTACACCACATACTGCAAAGGATATGACTTGGCATGACAGCGAATGACAAAAGGATGGCAAGATTAGACATCCCGCAGAATCGAAAACATGGAAGGATGTTGACAACCGGTGGCCTGAATTTGCTTCTAACACTAGAAACCTTCGGTTAGCTTTATCAACTGATGGATTCAATCCATTCCATGGAGTTTCTACAACGCACTCATGCTGGCCTGTTTTAATATCGATTTACAACTTACAACCTTGGTTGTGTATGAAGAGAAAGTATATAACTTTAAGCATGTTGATATCAGGACCAAATCATCCCGGAAACAACATTGATGTCTATCTTCAGATGGTAGTTAAAGATCTTCCGAGGTCGTGGATTGGTGTTCAAGTCTATGATGCGTACAGAAAAGAGTTCTTCACATTGCGGGCAGTTTTGTTGTGGACAATTAGTGATTATCCCGCATTGGGTAATTTGTCAGGCAATGTTGTAAAAGGCTATAATTCATGTGTTGTTTGTGGTGATAAAACAAATGCTATCAGGTTGCATAATTACCGTAAGATGGTGGTTATGAAGCATCGCAGGTGGTTGCCATGACAACATCCATATCGAAGGAAAAAAGTAGCCTTTGATAACACAGTGGAAAAGAATACAGCTCATATCCCATTGACTGGGGAAGAGGTATATTTACGTGTGCAATCGTTAAGTGACCATGTCTACGGGAAGAGACAACCACATCCTCGTCTAAAAAAGGAGACATCCGACCTACATGGAAGAAGATGTCTATTTTTTTACTAGAATATTGGAAATTTCTGCCAGTAAGGCATGTTCTCGACGTAATGCATATTGAGAAAAATATATGTGAGGCATTAATTGGTACGTTGCTTAATATACCAGGGAAGACAAAAGATAGGGAATCTGTGCATATCGATATGGCTGAAATGGGAATTAGAACGGAGTTGATGCCCAAAAATCCCGGAAAAAATGAGAAGTTACCAATTGCATCTTGTAACTTATTGCACAAAGAAATAAAAGATACTTTTCTCATCTTTGCTTGGCATGAAGTTACCTGAAGGTTTTTGTTCTAACGTCAAGAGTCTAGTATCGATGGAAAATATTCGAGTTGTCGGGATGAAGTCTCATGATTGTCATACAATGTTGCATCACTTGCTCCCCATTGCAATACGATCGGTGTTACAAAAAGATGTGCGGTCCACTATTATTAGGTTTTGCCTCTTCTTCAAGGCAATTTGTAGCAAAGTCATTGAGGTCGATAAATTGGAAAAAATGCAATCCCAGTTGGTAGAGACTTTATGTTTGCTTGAAAAACATTTCCCTCCTTCTTTCTTTGATATAATGGTCCATCTCTCAATTCATCTTGTGAGAGAGGTCAAGCTTTGTGGGCCAGTTTGGCTACGTTGGATGTATCCTTTCGAACGATAAATGAAGACATTCGAGGGATATGTACGCAATCGTGCTTATCTTGAAGGTTCAATTGCCGAAGCGTATATTGCAGAGGAGGCAATTGAGTGCTTAGTGAGTTATGAAGATTCTACAGTAGGATTGCCAAAAAGTTTCCAGGATGCACAATCTAGACCCCTGTCTGGTGCGATGATGATAACACCGACCAATAATGACTTGCACCTAGCACATTTGTGTTTCCTCGAAAACTGTGATGATGTCCAACCATACTTTATGTAAGTTATGTTTTTTTTTTTATTTTTGACAGTTTCTTTGCTTTCATTCTTCTTTATAATATTATTAAAGAATACAATTGTTTCAGTGAACATATGGCTGCTTTGGTGAAAACGTATCCACAACGTTCTAATGATGAGGAGTGGCTCAAGAACAAGCAAAAAGAAACTTTCCCGGGCTGGTTTCGTAGAAAAGTAAGTACTTCAAATATGTCATCATATATTATTTGTGGAGATTGTTGAATAATATAGCAATATTTGAAGTTAATGTACTTGTGGTACTTCATTTGGACAAATTTCAACAGACTTGCTAGTGGAGAATAATACGGTATCAATGGAACTATTGTGGATTGCAGAAGGGCCTAACAAGGATGTACCCACTTTCAGTGGGTATAAAATCAATGGTGTGACCTACAGCACCAAAGAACGTGATGATTTGCGTCAAGTTCAGTGTAGTGGTATTTGTGTAGAAGCTCAAACAATGCTTGTAGTTGGTAAGGAAAAAAACATCCAGCATGGTACACACACATTTTACGGTGTTATCGTAGAAATTTGGGAGTTAGACTATACCCAGTTTAGGGTTCCCATCTTTCATTGTAAATGGGTAGATTTGAATAGAGGGATTAAGGTAGATGATTTGGGATACACTGAGGTTAATTTGAACAAATTAGGTTTTCAGAATGACCCATTTGTGTTGGGGAAACACGTCATGCAAGTATGTTACATTGATGATCATCTTGAGAAACTATGCTCAGTTGTCTTAAGATTACCTGAGAAAAACTATAAGGACATTGATGAAGATAGTGAGGGGTCTGTTGAATTAAAACTCGAGGAGGAGTTGGATGTGAGATTGTTCCCGCCCAACCACGCAATAAATGAAGATAACAGTAATTACATGCGAGAAGAAGATGAATTGATTGTGTTGGCATAAGTTTTGTTAATCGTTAAGTGGGCCAATTTTTTTCTTGTGCTCTGCCAGAGGGTGTATTTTAGGTGGATTTTGGGTGCAGTTTTTTGTCATGATTTGCACTTCATGTCTCTTGGAGAGTCCTTGCCCTCCTATATTTCACTGGTGGTGTGTATTATGTCACTCTATATTGCGTTGAAGATTTTTGATGTTTACGTTGGGCCCTATTTTTTTGCTTTCTGGGTGGAATCATACCGGCTGTTTTGGAATGGTAAGGGCCTTGTGTTTCAAGCAATTGATTTATACTTCCAGGTAAATTATTTTTGTGTTTTCCTACATTTTGGGGTTTATGGCTGCCCTTTTGGTTTTAATCTTTGTTTTGTTATAGAAAATGTTGTAATGTCAAGGTTTTGTTTGTGGGTTTTTATGATGTGCAGTTCATGTCGCTGCTAGCAGTGCTTGTCCTCCTGTATATTGATGTTGATGTGTGTTAAGTTGTGTCCTCCTGATGGATACGTTGGGCCATAGTTTTTTTGCTTTTTGGGTGTAACAAATTGTTGTTCACTTGGTGGCTTTTCCCAAGGTTTGTACTGCCAAGTTTTGTTGGTGGGTTTTTCCATTTTGGTTTCTACTCTAAGGTGTGTATGATTAGTTTTAGAATGGATGATTGAAGGATGAAGCTACTTCAAGGATATTAACGGAATGCTTGAAGGATGAAGCTTGAGGGATATCCATGTTGGTGAGTCATTTCCTAACTTCAAGGATATGTACTATTTCTTGGATGTTTGTTGGTCATTGCCTTTATTTCAACTTACCACTATTAAAAAGAACCAACTTTTGGCCTATAACAGATCATGTTTCGGAGGCATCATCATGCAAAATTGCAGCACCAAAGCAATTTTTTGCGCAAAAAAGTTGTTCTCTGGTTGTCACACTCCATTCCTCAGTAAACCTTGGGTCATACATTCTATTTGCATCTCGTCATCTTCTAATTGTTTTTTGGTTTTATGATGTGAGATTGATTGATTGTATGGGTTCCCAATTCCCTTTGTGTGTAGCGGGACAGTACCCAGCCTGTCCATGTACAAATTCTTTCGTTTGAATGGAAGTGTTTATTTTTTCATGTCCATATAATTCTTTAAAATAACAGTTATTTGATTGTTGTATAAATTTTGCCCGAAAGTATGAAAATAAAGTTAGAGAGCGTAGACATTTTTATTGTAAGAATTATTTCCATTTCTCCAAACTTTTTAAATTGTTCTAGCCTCTTAAAAGCTAGACTACTGTTTAAAACGAGTATTCCTAACTTATTATAAACAACTCTGCCAAAAAAACATCTCACACACAATTGGTATTAGATTACTATTTCCCAGGACTTTAAAAACAGTTGTACGCTTATTTTCAATTCTCTTAAAAACAGTTTTCTTTACTTATTATAGATAGCTGTGAAAAAAAACAGTGTGGCACATACTACTAGTAATACATTACGGTTTCTCAAAACTCTATAAATAGTTCTAGGCTTAATAGTCTAACTATTGTTTAAAAAGGGTGTTCTTAATTTATTATAGACAACATGTAATTGATTACGACTTCTATGAATTTCAAAAACAGTTCTACGGTATATAAATACACTATTGTTACATGGGGGTCTTCTATTCTTATAATAAACAGTTCTACAAATAAATCATACGAAACATACAACTAACAATACAATACTATTTCTTATAAGTTTAAAAACAGTAATACACCGGGAAACCAGACTTCAGTTACTAAGTAGTAGTCTTAACTCATTATTGACAACTGTGGCAATAAAAACTGTTTTTTTATGAAACCAACTACTAATGATAGATGACAGTTTCTCACAGGTTCAAAAACAGTTCTACCCATAATACATAGACTATTGTTGGCAAACAGTCTTCTATTACTATTATAAACAACAGTGACAAAAAAATATGAAACAGACAACAAGCAATAAATAACTGTTTCTAATAAGTTTAAAAAGAGTTCTAGACTAAAAGACTAGACTATTGTTTAAATAGAGTTTTCTTAACTTGTTATTGACAACTGTTATAAGAAAAACTGTATTTTGAACTAACACAGACAACTAATGATGCATTACCGTTTCTTGAAACTTTAAAAATAGTTTTAAAGCATTAAACCTAGACTACTGTTCCGTTGCCAAGAAAAACATACAGTAGTCTATTTTTTTCCAACTACTATGTGTCCATTAACAGTAGTTAATCAACAGTCGTCTGATACTGTTTTTGGCGTAGTGCCCAGATGTACTGTACATCCGATTGTACCATATACCTTCTCCTTCGCCGAGTTGATGCTGGTGTGAGGGAAGGGATGTGAGGTGGACCGTTGGTGCCAGACGTGTTGATGTCGTGCTGTTGTGTCTGTCGGCGGATTTATTGATGTCGTTGAGGTTGTTGCTATCATCAGAATTCGAAGCATCCGCCACTGATGGCGTGGGCTGTTGCTACCGAAGAAAGAGTCGCGCTGAGATTAAGATTTAAGTTTTAAAAACTATAGTTTGACCCCACGTCTTTAAGAAGTTGCAATTTGATTCCTTCTTACTACTTTGACCTTAAGAAAATTAAGTAAAAACCATAAATTAACCTAAATTTACTAAACTAATATATTGATGATAAATATATGTTGGACTGAAATTGTGAAATAGGTCACTTAGTAGTACTAGGTGGATCTGAGTTGGATTGAATATTGGAATCACTAATAGGATAGAGATTAGAACCTAAGGCCATGCAGGTGTCGTCGTGCACCTGATTGTCTCGAAGGTTAAAAACATACGTATGGAGATCAGTGACCCCTGGTGAAAACCATTAAGGGCCTCAACCCCCTCCATTGGGAGAACTTCGGAGTTTGAGCATGGGTTCAAGTGAGAGCCTGGATTCCATGACTCCCATAGGATTGAATTGGACTATATCTAGTAGGCAGGTGAAGTAAGTATGTGAAAGAACTAAATTGAAATAATGATATTTGCTGATTCTTCTGATATTGTGTGATTATGTATTAATGAATAGTAGTCTATGAGTTAGTTCAAGCATTATATACTTCTACGCTCAATTCTTTTTACAGGTAGGGATCAAGTAATGGATGAGGAGCAATCTGGAGGACAGTGAAGCGTGATGCTAGTGGATGGACCGAAGCTGTTTGAAATTCAATTGAATCGAATGCTTGTTGACTTTATTTTGTTTAAATTAAACTACGAGAATATTTTGATAATGTTGTTTTAAAGGCTTCTAGAACTTTTGAATTATTTACTCTAATACGATTTGTTTTTAAATAAATATGAATGGATTTTTTATATTTTGTTTAATTTTAAATGTTTTGAAATATTGTGCATGTGAATACCAAATTAGTAGCAACCCGATTCGCTAAGTCGTTGTTTCAGGTTACGCGACTTAGGGTGTTACAGCATATTCACCAGAAGAGCCTTTATCTCCTTCTCCAAGAATTTGAGCTGTGTAGAGATCTGTACTGGTTGCCCTACAGAGGTATCCTTGGCAAAGTCCTTAGCCATGTCATTGAAGTGTTTGCCTCCAATGCGTGTGTTGTCCACTTGAAGGAGAGGAGGAATAAGTTCTTCTTCTTCTTCAGATTACTTTTTTTCAAACCCACGACTCTAGAGAATGTCATAGATCATGAGTGGATAAGAAAGGCCATTCTATTTGAGCTTCTATTTTTAGCAGATAAAATCATAACCTGCTCAAAAACAATATTTGTCAAGGTCAACATGTAAATGATTCTTAATTTTGTAGAGGTGTGTGACAATATAGAGAGGAACAATGTTGGTATGTGTTGTGAGGACCTAGTGAGAAGCTACAATCATAAGGAGTATGGTATGTGAGCTATTAAGCACAGAGGAGGGGCATTGGATTTTACAATCCAAAGTCCCCTCCTCTGTGCTTAATAGCTCCCATACCATACTCCTTATGATTGCAGCTTCTCATTTGTACCAATAAAATAGATTGGGATTTTTCTTCCCATTTGTGAGATCATTCCAGACAGTACTTTCACTAAGATAGGGCATGGTAGGACATGTTTTTTCACCAATAAAAGTATTGATGATAGTAGGATAGAAATTATAAAGTTTTCCGCAAACAAATATTTTGTGGTAAGAAAGATCATCAGTAGACATGAAAGTATCAGAAAGGTTCCAATAAATTTTTTGAATTAATCTTTTAAAAAATAAACCAGTCAGAGTGACAAATATATAAAGATTGTTCTTGTGGAGTATTAGCAACAAATTTGTCTTTCTTTTAAAGTCGCAGACATCAAGATTTCTTTGTGGGATAATGAACTTTCTTATGATAGCCGACATGAGAGATTTTGAAGAAGCCGAAACAAAAAGCTTAAAAGAAGACTTCCTTGGGTCGGTGTTAGCTTTGGATGCAGTGTACTTTATGGACGAAGAAAGAGAGGAAGAAGAAGAAAAAGAAGACGGAAGGAGTCCATAGGTGAACGTTTCGTGAGATGTGACCATCATCTGCACCACCTTCACCCATCAACCATAATGTTCGAGAGGTGAGTACGTTTCCCCTCTTGCATTAGAATTCGTAGTTGTATTCGATATAGTTATATTCATAAGATTGCTTGTTTATAATTTACGTCGTAATTTGAGACTCCTTTGATTATTTGTTACAACCTATGAACCCACAAACTTGGTTAGAAATCATCTAGGAACCTTAGATAAAGATATATTTAAGTATTCATGTACATAACTCAATGGAAATGGAGCAAATGTGTAAAGCAAACTTTAAAACCAAACACTACCTTGCTCGTTGCCATCATGATGGTTGACCACCATTAAGGACGGTGGACAGTGCACGGTATCCTGGCTACTGTCACGGTCATGTCCGACTGTCGGTAGGTATAATGGTCCGTTCTGCTCCTTCACAGTTCACCACATAACTGTTCAAGCCAAGGTACGGACGATCCACGGAACCGTCAACCGTTGGAGTTCCAACCTCATTTATAGCGACCAAACGGTTGATCGCCGGTACGAACGATTGACTGTCATGGTCCTTGAATCTAGGTAGAACCTTTTTGGGAAATCCTTGATCGGTTTTGACCTTAATTGTTTATCAAATATGATTCATTAAATTAGCTAATGTATGTTTATTATAATGAATGATATATTCATGGATTACTCCAAAGATTCGTATATTCATTCATTTCATCACGCATGATGTAGAAGCATGACGTTGGAATCATTCATATCATGGCTTACCACTTGAGAGCAATGCAAATGGGTGTAACGCCAGGGGGCATCAGCTAGCGTTTGATGTCGGTTGAGCATTAAATACCACCCCATGGAGACGTTATAGGGTGTCAGTTCCCTTGCGTCAAACTTTTGATGCTGCTTTTCTTTCGTTGCCTCTTTCCTGTTGGCGTAGCCCCCCTCCCTAACGCCTAAAATAGCCGTTAAAACAAAAAATTTCTATAAATTCAAACCATCTTTCTCTATCTCTCACGCACCTCTCTCTATCTCTCTCTCTCTAATTCTTTCAAATATTTTTTTATTTATAATATTTATTTCAAAAAAAACTTTAAAATCGAATCATCTTCATCTGATGATGAAAAAAGCTGTTTTGCCATGATTTGTTATCAATGGTGGCAAGAAGGCGAAAACAAGAAGAAGCAGAATCATCCCGACCCTGGACCCGACGTCAATGCTTAAACTAGGATTGGGCGGCTGCACACGCTTCACTTCTCAATGACTACTTCAATACTTTGTGTGTTTATACATCAGAGGAATTTAGTATGATCGTCCTCTCTTTTTACATATACTCAGCGATATTGAATGCGAGGTGTCTTGGTTCACCCAGTTCTTTGATGCGAGAGGGCGGTGCAGGTTTAGCAGTGTCCAGAAGTGCAGTACTGCGCTTCATCAGAGAACGTATGGGACGATATGTGATATGTTCGATGAATACTTGAAGATCTCGGCTCGAAGCATCAGGTACTGTGTTTATAAATATTCTAAAGCTATTATTCATATTTATCATAAAAGACATTTATGTAAGCCTAACACGAGCGACATTCAGCAGTTACAGGCAAGGCATGCTGCTAAACACGGCTTTGTCGGCATGCTTGGGAGCATTGATTGCACGCATTGGGAATGGAAAATTGTCCCACTGCATGGCATGGTCAGTTTTCCCGGGGTGATCATCCCAAGCCTACTATCATGCTCGAAGCAATTGCTTTAAATGAAGTGTGGTTTTGGAACGCTTTTTTTGGTGTCACGGGCTCCAACAACTACATCAACGTTCTCGATCAATCACCTGTTTTTGACAATTGGATTAATTAGACCGCACCGACTCATCTTTTGTGCTTTGAGCGATGCTTTACAAGCGTGGATATTATTTGGCCGATGGAATATATCCAGATTATTCTACGATTGTCAAGTCCCTTTCCGAAGCAATGGATCTTAAATGCCAGACCTACAGAAAAGCTCATGAGGCGGCGAGAAAATATATCGAACGAGCCTTCAGGGTGTTGAAGACTAAGTGACATATTTTAGATTGTTTGTCCAAATGTTTTTAACAAACAAAAATGAGGAATATCATGTACGTATGTATTATTCTTCATAATATGATCATAGAGGACAACGAGTTTGCGATTTGTCATTACAACCGGGACGATGAAGTGCCTATATACGAAGAAATCGATGAAGAAAAGAAACAAAGAAACTGCCAAGAAATTCAAAGCCGAGAGATTCACAATGCACTAACGACGGATTTGATCAAGCTTATCTTAAGTCGCTCAAATAATCAGTAATTTGTTCATAATTCTTATGGATGTAATTTTTTTATTTAATGAATGTAATTTTTAATTTAATGATTGTAATTTTTTTAATGAATGTTATTTTTTTTAATGAATGTAATCATTTTAATGAACTATTCTCCTTTCAATTCTTTTAAATAATTCAATAAATAAATTTTATTAATTTAATTTTAGAAGATGTATATTTAAAATGTAAAAAATGAAGATTTGAAGCCCCGAGGCTTCAAACCCATTTCCACTGAAATTGTAAGGTAAATTAAAGCTGACGTGGCAGAGAGAGCTGGTTTGAAGCGCTAAGGCTTCATGGGTATTTCTAGTGCTCTAAGAGGTCAGGCTTAGTGTGCCGCTTAACGCAGGCCCGTTCACGAACCTTCGGGTCTGACGATTATCATTTGGGGTCTTTGTGTACATACATAGTAATCCAGGTTTTGGTTACTGCCCATAATACTCTAGTCTCGTTATGAGACTAAAGTTGCCAAAATCATAACCCTCGTGGTGTAATCTCGGAGCGAAAGGGGTTCTTGCACGGCTAACTCATGCATCATGAACCTATATGGTCTTTTGGTTAAATCATTATGTGGAACACGTAAGTTAAGTACATGTATGATTATGTTTGTATCTATATTGTTTATCACTACGTACTCTTGTTAGAGTTACCACCCAGCTTATGTTGAGTGTATAGTATGGAGTACTGGTTTTCCTATACGCATGCATGGAGAGTGAGGAGATGTAAGGACGGTGGACGTGTATTATTTCTATTTATTAAATTACTTTAAATCATTTTTGGGCTTGAACCCACCCTCGTCGTATTTTAAATTATGGAATGTTACTTTATTTAGCTTCCACGTTGGACTATTTAATTTTACTCTATTATCTTTTCTTTGGATTGTATTTCCAACAGTTTTTATTAAATCAAATATGGTAAAGGATTTGATTTTTTATGAAATATATGGTTCTTAATACCATATATAACCCCTCCGACGCATCAGGTTGCAGGCAAACCAGATTTAACGAGTTGAGGGTTTTACAATTTGGTATCAGAGCATTTGGTTTTAAAAATGATTTTTCAAACCTAACTCAAAGACATTTTTTAGAATCCACCATCGCATCTCCCATCACATCTCTGCCCGGGGAGGTAAACGGTTATCGTTAGTTTGTTTGTTTATACCTAATAGGAAATTCAGTTTTTTATTATATAATGAATCAAGCTTCGACTCACGGCTAGGCACCACTAGAAGGGGAGCTTGAGCATGTCAGTGTGCCCACAGTGCCCACTGAGGCGCCTAGCTTTACGCCACCACAACAAGTTCTTGAACAGCAGGCTCCGAACGCGGGCCCATACCAGAAGCAATTGTATCTATCTTCCAGCCGCAAATCATTGCCAATATGCTCAAAATCTTCCAGCAGATGGAAACAGCTTACGTACCCCTGCCACTACCATCACCTCCAGTGTTTTTTTTAAATTATGAATATGAAAGATATGCTCCTTTAGTGACAGTAATGAATAACTTTATATATATATATATATATATATATATATATATATATATATATATATATATATGTATGTATATCTATATATGTATGTATGTATGTATGTATGTATGTATGTGTGTGTGTATATTTTCAAAGGATTTTTATTAAAGTGAAAAAAGTAACAATACGTTTGGGGAGGGCAAGACCTAGCCCCAAAGGTGTAAAGGAAGAAAGGAGGATAATGTGTTTAACGATTACAAACTGGTAAAATTAAACTAAGGATGCCAGCAGACGTCTTCCATTAAGCCAAAAGAAACCATATGCAATCAAAAATTGCAGATTTGGACTATAAAAAAATAATATGTAAAAAACTAGGTTAAAAATATTACATTTTAAGATCATTATTCATCCCCACTCCACGTCCCTTTGAATAAAAATATAAAAATAAAACATGGCAGATAAAAGAATAGAGTAATTAGTGTAGATCTTGAAAAATGATATTGAAAATAAGAATATAGAATGAATTCACACGATTTCTCTTCTCATTACAATACACCAAAATGGTGTCTTTATATATTACAAAGTACAATAAAGAGACAATTAAGGAAGGTGAGTGGAAGATAATCAAATATCTTTGATAGGTTATTTGATTCCAATCAGGGATATGATTTCAACATAATAGTCAAAAAATATATTTAATTAATCTCAATCAAATATATTTTCTTGTTTGATATTTCTAACACTCCCCCTCAAGTTGAATCATCGATTTTGGATGTTCAACTTGCTAAATGTTGCTTGAAAGACTCCAGCGGGTACTTCTTTTGTTAGAATGTCCGCCAACAGATCTTCATATCGAATATACGGAAGACTGATGATATCTGCCTCAAGTTTTTCTTTGATAAAGTGACAGTCAATCTCGATGTGCTCGGTACGATCATGTTGTACTAGATTCTTGGATATATTGATAGCAGTGGTATTATCACACATCAATCTACACTTACCCTTCGGTGGATACCCCAAGTCTTTAAGAAGTTTTCTCAGCCAGAGAACTTCAGTAATTCCTCGAGCGATACCTCTAAATTCCTCTTCTGCATTTGATAATGCAACCACCTTTGTTTCTTGCTTTTCCATGTGACCAGATTACCTCCAACAAAGGTGAAATATCTGGAAGTGGACATCTGATCATTTGGATTCCCTGCCTAGTCACCAGGTGTGTAAGCTTGGATATCTAAGTGACCATGTTTTTGGAATGTAACTCCTAAATTAATTGTCCCCTTAAGATATCTCACAATTCGGAAAACTGCATCCTAGTGTTCGTTTTGTGGTTTGTGAATGAACTGGCTAACCACCCCGATAGTGTATGCAATATCAAGTCTTATGAGTGCGAGGTATATAAGTCTGCCTACAAGTCTTCGGTACTTATCCTGATCATCTTAGACTCCCCCTTCGGTGATCTATAATCCATGGTTAAACATTATCGGAGTAGCAGCCGGTTTACAGTCCACTAGTCCAGTTTCAACTAGAAGGTCAAGAATATACTTTTTCTGAAAAATAAAGAACCCATCTTTAGATTTGAGAACTTCAATGCCGAGGAATAAGTTAAGTTCTCCAAGATCCTTCATGTCGAATTCCTGGAGTAGTTTGCCTTTTAATGTTGCCATTTCTACTATGTCACTGCCAGTAATTATCATATCATCCACATAGATGATCAAACATGTTATGAACTTTCCCCGCCTTTTTATAAATAGAGTATGATCAGTGTTGCTTTGATGATATCCATACAAAGCCTTTCACAGTCTACAACCTTTGCCGTTTCTGAAATCGGATGAGAACCCGGGTGGTGCTTCCATGTATACTTCATCTTTTATTTCACCATGGAGGAAAGCATTTTTCACATCACACTAATATAAGGGCCAATCCAGATTAGCTGCTACGGAGATAATACTCGGATCGTATCAATTTTGGCTAGTAGTGAGAAAATTTCAGAGTAGTCAATACCATACGTTTGAGTATACCCTTTAGCTACCAACCTAGCCTTATATCTTTCGATTGTGCCATTAGCTTTGTGTTTGACCGTAAATACCCATTGGCATTCAACTAGTTTCTTTCTTTCGCAGAGTTGACATTTCTCCCATGTGTTGCTTTTCTCTAGTGTCTTCATCTCCTCCTCCATTTTTTTCTCCGTTCTGGTACTTGTAAGGCTTTGTCAACTGTTCTAGGAACCTCATAATTGGATGTGTGGAGAGCCTGTGGTACGCTCCCCTGACTAGATTAGCAACATGATATCTTGAGTTTTGAAGGGTGTATTCTGGTTCATATCTGACTAGAGGAATCTCTCGATTCCTCCGTGGTGGGAGGACATATCTTGTTGGCATTTCTTTCACAGTATCATTAGATTTATCAATAGAATCATCAAGAGTGGGAGAAATACTAACTTGAGGAGTTTCAGATGGAGTAGAATCAGACATGAGTTCCGAGCTGTTGGACTGTTCTTTATTCTCAAAAGATGATCTCACAGAACGACTTACTTCCTTGGTTGGGAGGGTTTCGGGTGGAAAGACTGGACTGTGTAACCACTCTAGAGAGTTACTCGTAACTTTCTCCCTCTGACTGATAGAGTGGTTATGAAAATAGTATTCAGTCTCCAAAAAATTACAATCCATTGTCGTGGACATTTGATGAGAGATAGGATCATAACATCTGTATCCCTTGTTGTGAACCCATATCCAACAAAGACACATCTGATGGCACAAGGATCAAATTTTGTCAGTTTGGCTTTTGGGATATGTACATATAGAGTACAACTAAACACACGAGGAGTGAGAGTCAAGGAGGTAGGAACAGTGCAAAATTTTGCAAGTGTATCGATGGGTGTTTTATGGTTTAGGATTTTTTTCGAAAGGTAATTTTTGAGGTAAATGGTGGTGGCAATTGCTTCGATCCAGTAGTAAATTGAAACATGGGACTCGATCATAAAGGCCCTATTGATTCCGAGTATGATTCGATTTTTACGTTCAGCAACGCCATTTTGTTGAGGGGTATCAGAATAAGTGGTTTGGTGGATAAGACCTTTTTCTTCACAAATATTTTTCATGGGATGATATATGTATTCTCCGCCATTATAAGATTGAAGAATACAAAACCGTTTTTGGTATATTTGTGTTTAAGAAAGTACGCCCAAGTCATACGGGTACAGTCATCAACAAACAATAGAAAATATTGATACCCATTTGGACTCGGTTCTAAGATGGACCCCACACATCAGAATGGATTAATGAAAAAGATTGTGATGCAACAATATTATTTAATGGATGAGAATGTTTATGACTCTTGGCTAGAATACAACTGTTGAAATGAAAAAGACATGGTTTATCGAATAATTTTGGAAAGATAATTTTGAGATACCCCCAAGATGGATGACCCAAACGACGATGCCACAGCCATGCCTGCCTGCCCACTGTCCTTTGAGCAAGTGTACCTGTTCCATAGTGATCAACTACATTAGCATAGTACAGGCCATGATGCTCAGAACCACGCCCAATGATCTTCCCCGTCCGAATATCCTGTAATAAGCAAAAAGTGGGGTGCATTAGGACAGTGCAATTTAATTTTTTGGTGACATGGCTTATTGACAACAATTAATGAGACAGTGTGAGAACATATAGGCAATTGTCAAGCCGAATAGATGTCGAGATAGACATTGGAGTAGTGCCCTCGAAACGAGAATGATCTTCATTGGTCTTTGAATATGGGTTTTCATAGACCAATTTAAGGAACTAAAATCAGAACGATCATAGGACATCATGTTGGTTGCCCCATAATAAAAAATCCATTGGGTATTTTTAATTGGGTGGGTATTGGGCTTGTTTGATGGGCTGGGAAGAGACTTTAAAATATAAAACCCCTTCCCTTCTTCCTCCCTAACCCTACCCGCCATTGTTTTCTCTTCTTCGCCGCCTCCTGCATTTTTCTCTCTCATTTCGCCTCATGTTCTCCCACGGTGACTCTGGCCAACGTCCATGGCATCTAGTTGGTGGTGGTGCTGGTGGTCACCGGATTGCCTATCGATGCACCTGCGACTCAAGATGGTTTCTATTGGTCTTATGGGGGAACATCGATCACCCTTAGGGATTCGCTACTGTGCTTATCACGGTATCGGGTATTGACAGCCCAACTTGACGAGGTACATGAGTCGTGTATCTTGCAAAGCCCCTCCTGTCCATCCACCGCTCACTAGTGGGGCTCCGCACTGCCGTAGAGAACTATAGGGGGTGCCCTATAGGAATCTACCTCGTCTTGGGGCTACAGAGAGACGTGGTTAAATATAAAGTGTCCACCTTCCTATCACCAATTGGTTTTCGGAACTCTGTAGTTAAGCATGCTGGAATGGGAGTAGTCCCAGGATGGGTGACCCACTGGGAAGTTCTTGAAAACGATCCTACAGTTTCTTTCCCCTCTATTGACTGTCCGGCCACCATTTTGGGTAGCCAATCTTCTTGAAGCATCCTTTGGCCGTGTGCTTCATCCCGCCACAGTAGGTACACTTTAACTACGATTTATTCTCATAGGTGCGATGTAACGATTGACGATTTTCCGATCGCACCGCCGCGCGTGTAGCCTCTAGGCCACCGCTAATTTTTCATGGAGATTCTCCCGATGATGTCCCTCCCCCCTTCTCCTTTCATGATCCCCTTTCTTGCTGCCTCCCTTCGGATTTGGGTGTACGCCTCTTCTACCGATGGGAGTGGCTCGGTTTTGAGTATGTCTAGTTTTTCAGTATCAAATTCTTCATTTACTCCATGTAGAAATTGATATAGACAATTTTATTGCTGAACTTGTGTAAAAATCATCATATCCTCTGGGCATTTCATTGGGTTGTGTCGACGTCAGTCGAGTTCCTTCCAAACAGCTTGAAGTTGGCTATAGATCTTTTCAAGGGGTTGTGCTCCTTGTTTGATCTCGTAGGATTTGACCATTAAGTCGTAGATTTGCAAGGGATCCTTTTCGGAGCCATATGTGGCTTTGATTCCCTTCCATAAATCCCAGGAAGTAGGATAATCGATATACTGATTTACAATATCCGATTCTATGTTTTCGAGTATCCAAGTTATCACTGTTGAATGTGATTCCCTTCATTTAATATATTTGGAATCATCAGTTTTGAGAGGTGCGGTAGTGATGTGCTTGAGCCGTCCCCTTCCATCTAGACCCAAGCTCATCTTGCGTGCCCAATGGCGTAGTTCTTATCATTGAGCTTTTCCGATATATATAACGGCTGATTAAAAGAGCTCTCTGTAGGTTCAGCCTTGGGTGCTAAATTTTGAAATTTTGGAGAATTTCCTGAATTTGTGCAAGATTGACGTGTTGCTTCATTAGATGAGACTCCCCTGTGTAGGTGGAGCTTTCAGGACTTTGATCGGACATTCTTATGGTAGATAAGGAAAGTTGTGTTTCATTTAATCGTTAGATCGAATGATGGCTCAGATACCATATTGAAAATAAGAATATAGAATGAATGCACATGATTTTCCTTCTCATTACAATACACCAAAATGGTGTCTTTAAATATTACAAGGTACAATAAAGAGACAATTAAGGAAGGTGGGTGCAAGTTAATCAAATATCTTTTATTGGTTATTTGATTCCAATCAGGGATATGATCTCAACATAGTCAAACAATATATTTAATTAATCTCAATCAAATATATTTTCTTATTTGACATTTGTAACAAATGAAACCGCATGCATGTTTGATATGTATATTTTTGGTCTTACTTTATATCTCATATTTCAATATTTTTGTGCGTAAATAAAAATAAATCAAAAAATTTAAAAAATTTTGAGTGAATTCCATAATTGGTCCTTTATAACAAGGGGGTTTCCCTATTTAGTCCTCTATTATCAAATATTACCCCAGTGATCCTTCTTTTATGGGTATCTTTCCACAAATAGTCCTTTTTTTAATCTTCTATCATGTTGGTGTTAATTTGAGGGCTAAAAGTGTAATTTCACAATGATAATATATCTTTTGTCATACACAATTCCAAAGGTTGTTCCGTCTGTGTCGTTTGTGAATTACATCGCTTTCTACTACAACCATAGTCTACAAATGTGGTCTTCCGTCGGAATCCTAGCCCACAATCAGAGTCATTATTTGATAATAGAGGACTAAATATGAAAATCCCCCTTTATAAAGGACCAATTATGGAATTTACTCAATAAATTTTCATGCTAAAAAGTGTTTTTACAAATATGTTGATAAAAAGATTGTTCAAAATTAAATTTAGTTTTTCCAAGCATATTATGGTCAAATTAGAAGAAAAATGTTTCAAATTGAAGATCACAAGTCAAGAAGAGGTTGAATCGGGCTTTGGAGCAAAAAGGGTGGAACGAAATAGCAAAAATGTAAAAATTGGGCCGAAACACAGCCCACGCCTCCGTGAGACGTGCGCCCCAGCCAAGGCACACGCCTATGCGTGTGACATTTCGTATCCGACGCAATATCAAATTTTTTGGCGGAGGATCCAATCGAATAAAAGCCCAGGCGCCGGACAAGCCCCCCACCCTTAGGCGCGCTATATAAACGACGCTTCCCCAGCCATTTCATCCATCATCTCTTCTCAGCTCTTCCTTCTCTCTCTACGTAGCGAAAAAAGTGTAAAAAAAGATTAAGATTTTATGAGTTTCAAGTCCAGATCTGTTCAATTCCGCTTTTTCTGGAAGTTGTAAGTTTTTTGTAATAATTTTATAAAAATGTTATGTTATTTAATTTGTGTACGTTTAATTGTTATCATGTATGCTTAAATATTTTAGGAATGTGAATTGAAATAGGGTAGTAGGTATGTAAAAAAAATTAATTAAGTTGGAATATTAAATTTAATTAATTAAAAATGCTAAGTTGCTAATAATTATGGTAATATTATAATTATTTAATCTGGCCAATTCGTTAATTAATACTTGAAAAATTATTATATTCATTTGTCTATGAATGAGAACAAATAAATTAGTCAGCCAATACTAGCACATTAATTAAACCTAGAGATAGGATACAATAAATGAAGCAGTTGGACAGAACTCTCACTAGTCAAATTAATTAATTAATTTAATAATCCAACTAGTTAAATTATTTGAAAAATGCCTACGACCTGAAATCAATTCATATTACTCTTTATCAATTCAATAAATTTGTTATCCTGCTCAATCAAACTCAATTTTTCGAAATTAGGAAACTTATATTCCCAATTTTCGAGTAATTGAATATTTATTTTTTAGCATGACTAGGTTTTAGAAAAATTAGTATACATTTACTCAAACATGAGTATTTATTTGCTCGAAAATGAGCATTCAGTTACTCATAAATGAGTACTCTGCGAATGTATGGAAATACGGTATAAGCGGTTGTACGATATATATTGCTGCTCCGTCCCCTTCTAAATAAAAACAAAAAAATGTGTATTAAAACAAAGCAGGTACTTTAGATCCGGACAAATGAAACCCCATGCATGTTTATAAAAACGCTGATATCTTAGATCTAAAAAAATGAAACTTGAAATTCCAAAATAGAACATATGAAATCAAAAAAGAATTGTTGATTTTTACCTTAAGATCTTGCTTAATAAGAACGGAGGGTTTAGATCTGAAAATTTTTCACTTAATACTAAGATTTACAATCCACACTCTGATCTGTAGAAGGAAAATTAAAGAAAGATATTAGAAAAAAAACTTTGAAACGTTTTGAGATGTGCGGATTGAGAGAGATCGAAGGACGAAAAACGAAGTAGCGTGAAGGCATGAATGATAGGGGTGGACAAAAAAACCGAACTAGCATGGTATCATATCAAACCGTAATGGTACGAACCATTTATAGTATTTTTAGATGGGATTGTTTTTTTTCATCCCAAACCAAAACCAAACCGATATCAAACGGGACATGACCGTAATACAAATATTTAAAACCGATTATCATGAATCGAACCGTTCAAAGTTATATACGAATGAAGTATATCAAAAATTATTTGCTACTTCATCTTATTGTATATATATGGAGTACTTCATATTGTATTATTCATTTTTAAAAAAAATTCAATAATATTATTGATATTATATTTATAACTACTATTACCATTATTTTTTAGATCTATTAATAGTATGATATTGTATAAATTGAAAAAAAAAATCTATTTTTAAAATTTGAACTCGTTATCTTTTATTCTTTATGTTTATGATCCTTTTAAATTCAAAATCAATATTTCTATTTTACAAACTTGAGCTTTTTATACGCAGTTATGTTTTTGTTTTAATATTTTTTGAGTGATGCATGTTTATTTTTTTGGCACTGTATGGTATTATACCGTTCCGTTTCAAAATGGAATAGTACCAAATGGTTTTGGGGTTCATACTGTACCGATACCGAACCGTTTAAATAAGAGCGGTCCGTGATAAGTTCCGGTAGTATCACGGATCCTCAGAGACCGCATCCAACCCTAGTGAATGAAGAGGATAAAGAGAGAGTAGGTTCGAGAAATGCTTGAAATGGGAGAAGATAATGACGGTTCTCGAAGAAAGGAATGGATGCGGAAGCTATAAGATACTCCTCGGCCCCATCCCTGAATATTTATCCACTTTTGACTTTTTTTTTATCAAAATTAGTAAATTTTGACTCCAAAATAAATAAAAATTATATTTAATATTGATACAAATATGGTTTTATTATATTTATTACGGAGTATATAAAATGTTTTCAAAGTATTATTTTATCTAATTAGTATATAATATATATTTTATTTAATTATAGGTCAAAGATTGAAAACGGTTGACTGGAAAAAGTCAAAATTGGACAAATACTCTGGGACGAAGGTAGTAAAATATACGGAATATAGCGGAATAATACGGAAGTTAGACATACTTTTTTTTGTAAATAAAAACATAAACAATATAATTCACTTTTTAAAGTGTTAACATATATATAGATTTTGGAAATAGCAAGGGATATTGAAGACCTAAATATGCAGGATTTAACTCACTTATGTGTTGTAATTCGCCACTAATTGTCTCCACCAGTATATCTTTCTCTCTAAAAGATTGATCAAAGTCACCAACAACTAACCCTGCAACTTTTGGAACGGAAGGCAAATTGTACCTCCTTGCATCCCAGTTTCATTTACATACCAGCTTCAAACGAACAATCATGTCTCCAAATTCTATCAACTTATCTCTGGCCATGCAAAATGATTTCACTAGAACATTATGTTCATCCTACCATTGTTTCAGTTTCTCCACAATGTGACTGTGCAGTGTATGCAATTCATTATTTCTCATAAAGATGATTCTAGAAGTTGTTAACTCGATAAAACAAGTGTTTTAATGATAAAATTCGTAATAAGAAATTTAAATTGATAAAGTAAAGCATACCTTAGTGCACTTATGCAATTCAAAATTTCGTTTTCAGTAATAGATATATAATTGAGCAAAACATGGAGGAGCTCCATGTCAGGGCATTAAAGAACCAATGGTATAATGGTTTCTTCCTCCAACTTTGCATACAAGTGGTGCTCTTACACAATTTAAATCTTTGACAACTTTTCTAGCCGTTGATGTAAATGAGAACATGCAGTTATAAGATCTAATATTATTTGGAAATGCCTACTAACATGATCCGCATCATATATCAAGTGTTTTAATAATGCTGGTGGGTCCTTAAATGGTACAAGTACGATCTTTCCATGCTTGCAACACAAAGAATATTTAGCGTGTTGTTTATTCGTTATTCCAACAACTCGCTCATCATACCAAAAGAACACACCACAATATGAGCTTACATATGTGGGATCACCAATATCTAATCGTGCAACATCACCGAGCACTGAATTATTTATTCTCAAAGTATGTACCGCAATTGTGTTGAAATTATCATTTTTTGGTTCCTCCTCATATTCACAACGATCTTCAACTCCATTTTCATTAGTTATATGATCTTCAGGCACAGGGTCAAAGGACCAGCATTGGCACAAAAATTGTGTTACAAATTCAGTGTGTTTAGCTCGTGTTTCATTTGTGCAATTTTTCATTAAATGCTCGAATGGAATCGCATCACATGAATTTATTGCACAAAGCCCACAATTTTTTGAATTGTGCAAATTGTTTAAAAAAGTGTCAATAAGACTTGTTACCGATAGAGGTTAATATCTTTTTTTTAAAAACAATTACTTTAATAAATGGCTTAAAAATTAGAATAACTTACCACTCTCAATTATAACTATAGATTTTTGAGTAGTCTCAATTATATATCTATTACTGAAAACGAAATTTTGAATTGCATAAGTGCACTAAGGTATGCTTTACTTTATCAATTTAAATATATTATTACGAATTTTATCATTAAAACACTTGTTTTATCGAGTTAACAACTTCTAGAATCTTCTTTATGAGTAATAATGAATTGCATACACTGCGCAGTCACATTGTGGAGAAACTGAAACAATGGTAGGATGAACATAATGTTCTAGTGAAATCATTTCACATGGCCAGGGATAAGTTGATAGAATTTGGAGACATGATTGTTCGTTTGAAGCTGGTATGTAAATGAAACTCGGATTCAAGGATGTACAATTTGCCATCTGTTCCAGAAGTTGTAGGGTTAGTTGTTGGTGACTTTGATCAATCTTTAAGAGAGAAAGATAAATTGGTGGAGACCATTAGTGGCGAATTACAACACATAAGTGAGTTAAATCCTGCTTATTTAGGTCTTCAATATCCCTTGCTATTTCCATATGGTGATGATGGATATAGAGACGATATTCCATTCTCTAATACAGAAACCTTCAATGTCAAAGGTCGAAGAAGTGTTAGCATAATAGAATTTCGTGCATATCGATTCCGCGAGTGAGTACATGAGACACCTTTAATCTTACATTCAAGAAAACTATTCCAAGAGATTTTAGTTGACGGATATACCATGATTGAATCATCAAGGTTGACGTACATACAGACTCATCAAAAGAGGCTACGTTGTGAAATGTACAACAGATTGACGGACTCATTATTCAGTGGTGACAATAACGCTTCAGCTATCAGAAGAAGAGTTATTATTCCTTCAACATTTGTAGGTAGTGCATGCTACATAATTCAAAATTATCATGATGCAATGGCTATTTGTCAGTGAACTAGATATTCAGACTTATTCTTAACTTTTACATGCAATCCAAAATGGCTTGAAATAACAAGATTTGTGGAAAAGAGAGATCTCAAACTAGAAGATCGTCCAGATATTGCATGTCGAGCATTCAAAGTGAAGTTGCATAAACTAATAAAGACTTGAAACAAAACAAAATATTTGGTGAAGTATGATCAGGTATTAAACAATAATACCTGATTTTTTGACAATTGTTGGTTTTTAATAATACAATATTATCTAACTTCGTCCTCATTCAATTGTTGCAGTTATATACACATTTGAGTTCTAGAAACATGGTCTTCCTCATGCTCATATTTTGGCGTTTCTCAGTCAACAAAATAAGTATCCAATACCCATTGATATTGATCGCATAATTTTCGCTAAAATACCAGGTAAAGGATTAGATCAAAGGTATTATGAAGATCTATGCAATTTTATGGTCCATGGCCCCTGTGGTAAATTTGCATCATGGGCTTCTCTCATGTCAGAAAGACGATGTTCAAAATATTTTCCGAAACAATTCAACATGCACACTACAATCAATGAAGATGGCTTTGCAAGATATATGCACACAGATGATGGGAGAAGCGTGGAAAAGAACAATGTACTCTTAGATAATCGTCACTTTGTTCCACACAATAGAGATTTGCTGTTGAAATATGATGAACATTTGAACGTTGAATGGTGTAATCAATCACATTCCATCAAGTATCTCTTCAAATATATTAATAAAGACCATGATCATGTAACACGTGGTTTTTATGCAAGTGCTGGTGATGATGAGAATGCACCTCTTGTGAAAATAAACAAAATACAACTATATATTGATTGCATATACATCTCTACTTCTGAAGCTGCATGGCGCATTTTTGGTTTTGGAATTTAGCGTAAATATCAAAATGTAGAGCGTTTGAGGGTTCATCTTCTAGCTGAGCAAATGATATTTTTTGAAGACACTGATGACAGAACTACAATTGTTCAACGAGAGTGTACTAGAGAGAGTAAATTTCTTGCTTGGATGCAAGCAAGTAAACATTTCCAGAAGCAAGGCAACTAATATATGCTGAATTTCCGTAAAAGATTATATGGAAATCAACACAGAGAACATACGAGCGTCAAAAACAAGGGTTTGCTATAGACTGCCTTTCTTAAGTGCCACCTGGAACAGGAGAAGCGTACTATTTGAGATGTTTATTGAACTTGGTGTGTGGGCCAACTTGCTATGAAGATATACGAACAATCGATAGTGTTGTTTACGATTCTTATAGTGAAGCTTGCTATGCAAGAGGATTACTAGATGACGATAAAGAATACTTAGGCGGCTTTCAAGAGGCAAGTCAATGGGCTTTCGCTGCACAATTAATGCAATTATTTGTGACATTACTTACAAGTGAATCAATATCTCGACCTAGATATGTGTGGGAGAGTTATTGGCAGTACATCGTAGATGATATCTTATATCGACAACGAAGGATACTAAATCATCCAGTTATTTCTTCATAAATTGTTACTTTCATTTATTTCTATTATATATAACTTTCTGATGCATAATTTATGTTTTTTTCCACAGGTCTGCTTCACAGTGATGAAGGATTACAAAATTATGTTTTAACTGAAATTGAAGCTTCACTACGAAGTCGTGGGAAGAGTCTTCGTGATTACACATGTATGCCACAAGCAAATCATCATGGGCAATGGTTTCGAGCTATTGACTAATTTTTGATGAATTACAATATGATTAGGCTACTTTAAGGGATGAGCATTGTAGTCTCATATGCGATCTCAATGACAAACAACTTGCAACATATAATAGTAGTATAAAATCTGTTGAATCTAATATCAGTTTAGTATTTTTATACAGTTATGGAGAAACAAGAAAAATATATGTTTGGCGAACATTATCAGCGACGATACAAGCAAGAAGAGAAATCGTTCTAAATATGCTCTCAAGTGGAATTGTACATTGTTGTTTCCTAGAGGTAGGATGGTACATTCGTGTTTCGCAAATCCATTAAACCTAGATCAAAACTTCACTTACAAAATAAAATAAGGATCTCATTTCGCCCAATTGTTAGTAAAAGCTAAATTAATTATTTGGGGAGGATTTTACTTAAATAACACTAAAACATAATGACTTTCCCTAAATAACACCACATGTGTTTTTCTTTCCAATGTAGCACTTTTAGTCATTATGCATTAGTCATTATTCAAGCAAATATTCGCCATCACTGGACATTATAGACATTTTTAGTGCTATTTAGGGAATAAAATAGTTTAAGTGCTATTTAAAGAAATGATTTAAGTTTTAGTGCTATTTAGTGTAAATATTTCTTATTTGGGATGAAGCACCAATGACTCACAAACATTGTTTTGAGGCATTACGGAGAACACTCCGAGATATACAACATTTTGAGAATCCATTAAGTTCAGAACAACTCTTTAGAGGCAGGAGACCCTATTGCTCAAATAGTACATTCGACGTTTCCAAATTAACACAACGTCGCAAATGATCCAAGCTATTTGCAACAACGTGCTATTTTGGCTCCAACCATTGACACTGTTGATGCTATTAATGATTACATGATTAGAATAAATCCAAATAACGATTCTTAAACGTATTTGAGTTATGATAAGGTATGCAAATCATATTGTAGTTCTGATTTATTCACTGACCTGAATTAATCAGAATTCTTAAACAACATACGAGGTTCAGGTCTTCCAAATCATGAGCTAAATCTGAAAGTTGGCACTCCTATAATGTTATTGAGGAATATTGATCATACCACGGGATTGTGCAATGGTACGAGATTGATAGTTACACGCTTGGCCACTAATTTAATACAAGGAAGAATTTGACAGGTACACATATCGGCCAAGAGGTAGTGATCCCAAGAGTGTCATTAACTCGTTCAGATCCACGTATTCCTTTCAAGTTTGAAAGATGACGATTTCCTATACTAGCTTCATATGCATTTACCGTAAACAAAAGTCATTGCCAATTATTGTCTCACGTAGGACTTTTTCTTAAAAAGCCTATTTTCAATCATGGAAAATTATACGTTGCGGTCTCGAGAGTTACAAATTGTAGTGGTTCAAAAGTACTAATATGTGATGAAAATGGCCAACTTAAACGTTCCACAATAAATGTTGTTTATAAAGAAGTATTTCATAATTTGTAAATGTTTTACCAGGGTAAAGTGTAATGATTTTTCTTACAATTCTTTTTTGTAAAACAATGTTCATATATCATAAATTTCAATGTATAATATTTGCATATATTAATGTATATTCAAATATCAAATCTTAAAACAATTTCAAATTATTATTATATAACAAAATTTTGTTCATGCAATGTATGGGTATGATTCTAGTTTATACAGGTTTCATGTAGATAGTGTAAAAACTATTTTGTCGATTTCAACCGTTTTTTTTAATTAAAAAAATTCTAAACCTTTATTTTAGGATATCTTATCCTATCATTTAAATAAGAAAAGTTGTAATGTTACACCACTTGACACTAGTGCTTTTGGGGCGCCTACGGTGGTTTGTTCGTAAAATTGATCTCTCCTACCCCCCTCCCACATCTCCTTACCCACCCGCTAAACCCTCCTCAGACCCATCAATTTCACATCGTCACCCAACCCTATGGGTTAGGGGGACAAAAATCATCAATTTTACGAATGGAGCACTACAAGTGCCCCAAAACTACGTACTAGTGTCATTTTTGTAGGTGTAATATTACAGGTTCTCTATAAATAAATATCCCAATAATTATTCAAGTATTTATTAGGAATAAATAACTAAAAATAATCAAAAATTATATATAATTTTTTATAGAGAAAATATGGTTGAAGTGAATATAAAAAGGTAGATGCATAAAACACTGTTGACAGTGTAAAATAAGTTGTACACACTACAATATAACTAGGGATGACAACGTGTCGGGTTCGGTCGGGTTTGAGTATATTGAAACCCGACCCGACTTAGGTCGGATTCGGATTTGATTTTGGCGGGTTGGTTTCGGTTTTTTTGGTTTGGATTCGGTCTAAGATTCGGTAGGGTCGGTTACGGCCCAATTCGGGTTTCAATACAAATAAAAGTATTCATGAAAAAATTTAGATTGATACACATTAAAAAGTAAAAATATTAAAGAGAATTTAAAATTTAAGGTATTAACCAAAATAATTATGATTGAATAACCCTAAAAAAAAGTAATAAAAAATTCAACTAATGATTTACGGAGTACAATGAAAATAACATAAGGGTAACACACAAGATTTATCCACAATAAAAAATAAAAAATAAAATATACAGTAATGTAGTAAGTTTAAGAACATTCAAAACACGTATATCAAAAAAACATGGAATATATAAATTTAGGGTTTTTAAAACTTATTGAAAGTCTGGTGCAGGTCCGGTCGAGTCGGTTACGGGTCGGGTTGGTCAAAAATACTGATCGAAACCCGACCTGACAAGAGCCGGGTTTGGTTTAATTTCTTTCAGGTCAGTTTCGGATATTTAATTTTGAGGTTCGGATTCAGATATTATAAGCTACGGTCGAATTGGTAAAGGTCGGATTGTGATAGAATTGTCATCCCTAAATATAACCTATGCATTAGAGATACTCTTAAAGCTACCCTAATGATATTCATTCTTGTAACTTAATTTTATTTTGAAAAAAAAAAGATATGTTGTGAACAACATATAATTAAATTTAACAGGAAAAAAAGGTGTAAGACAACAAAAATAAATGGATAATAAGATATTTATTTTTCAAATAAGGCTACCAAATGGCCAATGTGTTCATGGAAAGTGTAAAAATGAGATAGGAGACGTGTGGCTAACTATATTTTTAAAAAATGGATAATAAGATATTTATTGAAATAGGAGTATTTTACATTACCAATAGTGTTTTACACGTCTACTTTTTTATATCCACTCGAATCATAGCTTCTATATAATGCACTTTTATTTTATTTTAATATTTTAAGTTAATTAATTGTGATAATATATATAGTTTTAAAAATTTTAAGGAAAAATTATCTCAAATAATCCCACCTTTTCGCACTCTTTCAAAAATAATCCCACTTTTCACTGTCACCGGAAATAATCCCACCTTTTCACATGTGTGCGAGTTTTGGGTCACCGTTAAAAAACTAACGGTCACTTAACGGAAGTTTTTGAAAATGCCTGTTTTTTGCAAATAAATGAAAGGTGGGATTATTTTAGAAAAATTTACTTTTTACTTTTTTAGTTTTGAATTTAAAATTAATATTTTTAAAAATATAACAATACACTCTTGTTAGAGATTTGTCTAACGATTAACAATTTTTGTTAATTGTTTTGGGAAAATATAGTATTGAATTATCAAAAATAATTCAGAGTATCAATCAAGAAAGAAATTACAATAAAAAAAATTGTAGTGATTTATAAAATTTATGGGTTCCGTTTCGGAGAAAAAAATAGTGTCATTTTCACAACTTTTGAATTACTATTTTGGGGAAAAATTTGTATTGAATTATTAAAAAAATCACAAATTGGGTAGTTCCATTTTAGAAAGAAAATTTTATTGCAATATAAGATTATTAATAAATATTTCAGAGTGTTCATGGAAAAATTGCAATACATCAGAAAATGTAGTGAGTTATAAAAATAAAAGTTCTATTTTAGAGAAAAAAATTGTTGTGTTATTTTCACAACTATTGTAATGTTGTTTCACAAAAAATATTTATATAGAACTATCAAAAAATATTCATAAGTTTTATAGTGCCATTTTTTAAGAAATAATAATAATGTAGTATCAAAAAATATTTTAAAGTGCACCTCAAGAAAAATACAATAAATGCAACTTACAAAAAAATGTACTCCCTCCGTTATCAAAAACACTTTCTCTTTCATTTTTTTCCCTTCCAACAAAACACTTCCACTTTCTATTAAAAAACAACTTTTACCCTTACTTTTTCATACCCTACCTATCACATCTTACTTTTACCTATCACATCAACCCGTTTTAACCTTCAGTTGATGTTAAATTATGAAGGAATAAAAATGTGTTTCAGTTTTCTCCTTGTGAAAAAGGTTTGCCTCCCTCATCAATCAATACTTCAATTATTTAATCGAGATAACACATCTTATTAAATAAAAGATTAATAATGGTATAATAACCAATAACTAAAAAACAATTAGTTTCACTCTAAAAACACCTAAATTTGGTATTTTTTCCAAAAAAATAAAATAAAAATACATTTAAAGAAATTAAAAAACGAAAAAGGGAGAATTTACCTATTCCCACCTTTCATTTATTTGCGAAAAACGGACATTTTTCAAAATTTCCGTTAAGTGACCGTTAGTTTTTTTTGACAGCGACCCAAAACTCACACATATACGAAAAGGTGGTATTATTTCTGGTGAGAGTGAAAAGTAGAATTATTTTTGAAAGCGCACTAAAAGGTGGGATTATTTGAGATAATTTTTCCAAATTTTAATGACACTTTAAACTATGATTATAGAGTATTAAGAAACACGAAATAAAAAAAATAGTGAATGAAAATATAATTAAAAATCAATAACGTACTACAGCATTTTAGTAAAAAAGTTATTTAGAAAGGTATAAAAGTAATTGAAAGAGTAATAATAATTTAATAATGGCTAGATATTTTAAATAAATTATATAGGATAAGCAAAACAAACAAAATTGAAAATTAATCATGCATTATTTTAGAAATAAAATTTTTAAAAGATGTGAATAGTAGAGTGTATATGGAAGTTGAGAATTAAAATCTCCTATATTTTTAAAAAATATAGTTAGCCACTCGAATTTTTAAAAAATGGATAATAAGATATTTAATGAAATAGGAGTATTTTACACTACCAATAGTGTTTTACACATCTACTTTTTTATATCCACTCAAATCATAGCTTCTATATAATGCACTTTTAAAAATCACTCTGCCTATATTGCCTTAAAATCTCCTATTTCAAAAGTACTCAAATGGACTCATACGTTGTTTGTTAATACTACTACTACAAGCAGGCCCCTTGCACATTTCATCTTCAATAAAAGAACTGCAAAGTGCCCTCCCATCACTAAAAAGAACCCATCCAGGATTTCTTGAATATATATATATAGAGGAACCATGAAAAAATAATAAGAAAAACAGAAATGAGGTGAATAAAACCTCTAAGTCACCTATTTGCTACTTATTTAAAACCTCTTCTGAAGTTGAATCTTCAAAACCGTCAAGAATTGGAACGATCATCTGGTGGTATCAGCCTGTCCAAGAAGATGCTCGAAAAAAATTGGAACACTAACTATGCACGAAGGCGATGGAGATGAAGATAGGTAAATACTTTGTATAGTCCAAGTCAAAGGTCGACGGTTCTGAAATAAGCTCTTTTTTTTCCTTGCCTTCAAAATCAATTATTCACAAAATGAGCCGGATGGCGATTGTTATCCTGTACGTTTAGCTCAGCAAAACCATTCTGCTCCAATCGAGGCTTTCCCTGTACAACTTTCCGCGGAGGCTTGTCAAGAAGAAAACCAGGCGGGAATAGTGGCTTTGGTTTCTTGCAAGATTTGTTGAACCCATCTTGAATGCCATTACTTCGCTGCTTAGGACTGGCATTTGCAGTTGCCGTATTTCCTGGTATCTCTCCATTTGACATGACAGATGAAACCTTACACTGCAATTCACCTTGGTCAGAGGAATTAACTTGACCATTCCCTGTTGAGCTTCTCAACAAATGTGAATCACAAATGAGTGGCTCAGCAGAGGGCTCATAATCCACCATATCTTGATCCTCGCTAGAAACTTCAACTTCAACACTTTTCCCCAAATGTACTTCCTCTATATCAGAAGTATTAGTTTTTGTGTTAGAACTTTCATCTGTTGACAATGAACCGGTTGGAAGAGAAGATTCAAGGGATTCTGATGTAGCGCGGCAGTCAACTTCTTCCACTTCGGCAACCACCTGCTCCTCTTTCTTTGGATTTTCAACATGATATAAGGATGTTGGTCGCGCAGAAATCCTGTATATAAAATGTATCCAAACAAGAAATCTTGGACATCAATAACATTAGCTTTGAAACACCAATGCACTAATATGGATGGGACTTTAGGACTTGGTGGGAATGTTTGGTTTAGTTTAATTACACAAAAATGATGATGACTAACATTTCTCCCTAACTCGTCACTAAGAAGCAAAATCCGCAGGTAATGAAATAGCACTTCTCCAAGAACATGTAATTCAAGCACTGGGAAATATCATTGCAAGGAAAACCAAGTATATTCTTTTGGCTTTGAACTGCCTCTATGAGGGTCAAATGTCAAATTCAATATGCCATTTCCATCGCACATAATGCAACTCGTATTTTTCCCAAACACATCATTTGAACTAGAATGGCAAAAAATGCATCAAGTTTTCTGCACAATTACCTGCTATATAATAGCATGTAGGCCCCCTGTGAAAGAACCTCGTCCAGATCAACACAAGCAACCTGAATAAAAGCATTCTCCTGTGAGTACTAGTTCAAGATTAACAACGCAAAGATCTGCATAACGAAAAAGATAATATTGCCAATACACAATGCCAGGTAAAGCTTCTTTTTCTATTTTACTAAATATGGAGCTGCATTACATACAAGCACTAACTGACAAAGTGCACATGAATCAAGTACATAAATATAGATCACGATATATGATGTGACGAGCACAAAACTAAAACAAGTTTCAAAGTGTGTTCCAGAGTACAGAGTTAGTGAGTGACAGCTTCATTTACCAAACAATGATAAACAGGTGCACTACGAATAGGTTCGAAGACATTGACCACAAGATCAAAAGAACAAAAATGATAAAGATGGGGGGATCCATGCACAAAAGTGTAATGGTATAAACTTACGTATCCATCCCAACCAAAACCAAACATCAGGAGTGAAAAAATTAATAAAAAACAAATATTTAAAAAAAAAAGAATTGTGCAACATTAATAGTGTAACATGGTAAGTATAAGCATGAATGGATAAAACAAGTAACTAGCTATTTGATTTTTCATGAAATGAGCTTATAGGTTAAGTGAAAAAATGGTGTAAAACCGAACAAATGAATGGGGAAGATAATCACCTTACAATCATCAATTCTGTACCACTGCCCACAAAGATCCTTGACATAGCATATGTAATGTCCAAAAAAGGATGCATTCAGCATGTCAATGTGAACAATGACCGCATACAGCTTGTAAAAATCATCTCTCTCTCCTGTCCTACTCATGTAAGGACAAAGGTCTAAAGTCTCTGGAAAGGTCACCTTCTTATTAAGTTTTCCGAACCACCCCCTCTGCATTGGTGAAGATATGATATAAAAACTCAGATACCCCAAAAAAACATCATTTGAGTTGTCATCCAGTACAATGGCAGGAGAAGATAAGATGACATGTTCAAACAAAATTTATTACTTTAGCTGGAAAAAAACTTCCAAGTGCCCTTTCCAAATTACTTGTGTTGTTTCATGTGATATCTTCACCAACTCACCAAGCAGTCTATTACTCTTTGAAAGTGTTTTGGAAAAATCAAAAGCTAGCATAATGAAGAAAGATAAAATATGATACCAACCTGAAACCGCTTTAAGGCAATGGTAAGGATGTTTGGTGCCTGACAGATCATAAGACGCTTACATGCCGCAACATAGTCATTGCATCTGCGGGGTCAAGCATCCAAATAACGATTTTAACATGAGTACATTTTTAAAACATTACCATTTTTATAATAATTTGAATAGCACAGAATTACAAACAGATGTAACATAATTACATAGACAAAGTGGATGACCATTTGGGCACTATGGCATTATGGTATATACTACCTATGTCCCCTTTCTATCTTCCTACTTTCCTCTTTGCACCATCCCTGAACCATTTTACTTTTCCCTTTTGGGTACAAATTTTACAGTTCATATTCTTTTATTTCTTTATAAATAAATCTCAACAAAT
>OOIL02003924.1:481726-534106 GCA_900332095.2 Cuscuta campestris | reverse complement strand
AAGCCCCCCCACAAAATATACAACTTGGTATGGTTGTAAGGGTTTCCATGGTCATCTAGAACCAATATCTTCAATTTGCCAAAAGTCACCTCCGAGTATAATCGTTTTCCCTCCAAATGGTTCATTCCTGTAGTTACTATTAGAGAACCCCATGATATCTCTCATTATGTGATCCAAAGCCTCAAAAGCAAATCTATTCATCATGCATGCTTCATCCCATATGATCTGACTTGCTTGTTGAATCAATTCAGCTTTCGGGCTCCCTTGTTTGATGGCACACGTTGAGCACTTAGTTAACGCCAATGGGATTGAGAATCTAGAGTGTGCAGTCCTTCCACCAGGCAATAACAATGTTGTAATGCCACTAGATGCAACATTCAGAACAACCTTTTCTTTTGATTTAAGAAAAACGGATAATGATTTCTAGAGGAAGGTCTTTCCAGTTCCATTGTAACCATACACAAAAAAGAAACCTTCCTTTTCAGCTGTCACGACTTCCATTATATCGTCGTATATCTTCTTCTGGTCTTCGTTCATGGTAGATAAGTATTGTCTAAGATCAGATGACAATTTTTCTCTATCATAGTTCAACTCCTCTACCAAGAAGTTATTTTGAAATCTATTGAGTAGTTCTCATCTGGAAATGGCATACCATCAAACACTTTTAAGGATCGTCCGTTTTAATTAAGTAATTTTTCAATCTCAATCAAACATAAATTCTTTAGATCTTCTGGCGAGATAAGAAGTTCTGCAAAAAAAGTTAATATTAGACTAAATTATTTCGACACAGATTTCAATTCTAGAGTTTTGTATACATACCATGCATTTCATATTAATGTTCATATAAATAATAAAAAAAATAAGTTTTTTATAAAAATACCTTGATTACGCAATATTTTTCTTCGATCAAATAAAATTCCATCAACTAAGAGCTCTCATAATTTTTTCCAAACAACTTGAGGATGGCTCATGGTATTTGTCACTAACAATGTGACAAACAACTTTCTGAATTGATTTCTTGATCCTAGCTCAGCAGCCTCTTTTATTCCCTCAATGAATTATTTATCATCGCCTAATACTTTGCATGCTTCTTTGAATGAGTTATGTATAACATTGTTAACTATCTTCAAGCTCTGATAGCTTTTACATCCTCGTTGAACCGTTAAAAGTATTCTCAAATAGTATAACTCTCTAGTTCCTGTTGGCACATATTGCAAGCGGCCTATTGATGGTCTTTGTTGTCTCGGGAACCATTTCCGCTCTTTGTTGTTATACACAAAATATCCAGGTTGTTGAGTTAAATCAAATCTAAACAAATATGAAGAATTAAAACTTGAAACAAATGGTTAGTGAGTTAAATCAAACCTAAACATTACAAAATGAAGAATCAAACGAACATGATTTCTTCAAACAAATCATGAAGAATTAAATCAAACACTTATCATCGGTTCAATATATTGACAGAAACATTGGTTGAAATAAAACTTGAAATATATAAAAACTTGGAACAGAGGCTAAACTTCTATAAATATTTAACATATGATATATATACTTACGTGTTCGTCGAGGAATACCATTTTTATTGAGTTTATTGCCTTGTAATCATTGAAGGCAGGCAACATATACAACCATATCACACGAACACAAATCCTCCAACACTCACTTGTTGGATTGATTTTTGATAAAGGGTGAATGAGCTTGAAAGACATGACGATTCAGCAAAAAAATTATTATTCGATTGTAGTTTTCTTTCCAAGGCATCAATTTTGAATCGAGAACACAATTGAAATGAATGTATTCCAATGTGATATATAGATTGCCAAATGCCAACACTTATTTTTCACAAATAAGAAATCTCCTAAATTTCGTAGCTAAATCAGAATCGTGCATAGGACTTTCCAAGGCAAAAATTATGGATCGAACTTACCTAATTTTGAAGGCATAATCGTGAGATTCGTTGTGAAGGCTCAGCAATTTTTGATTCGAACTTACCAAATTTTGAAGGCTTCATCTCGCGATTGATTTCTCACATACGGAAATCACTAATCTTCAGCCAACAATTTAGAAATCATAAGCGATTCTCCAATTTCTTCCTTTTTTTGAAGACCAGCAAATCCCATAGAAGGAAAGGAGTTGTTATGAATTTGAAAGAATTTTTTTGAAGGCATCGATTATCGCGTAGAAACTCTGCGGTCAATTGGTTTCATCGAGAGATCCGCTGGTGCACTTAGTATATAATTTTTTTAAAATTTTACTCACTTATGACGTGGCGCTGACATGTAAGAATTTTGCCAAATAGACATGCCAGATATCGAATTCCTGCTAATCGGAGTCTCCTTTATTATAGTAAAGGATTTTTACAAAGTTAGTAACAGAAAATAATAATTTAAAAATGGAAAATACCAATTTTAAAATGAATCATACTTGTTATTTGACTTAGAATTTTTTTAATATATACGGAATAAAATTATCTTGTGAGGAAGATCCTTCGCAACTTGACTCCCAAATGGCGCTCCAAGGCCGATGCCATCTACGAGTTAATTGGCGCCTCCAACGTCACAATCGATGGGTTAAGAAGTAATCTCAAAACTTACAAATCTACCATACTTAATCCATCGTTGGACGAACAAAGAAAGAAGGGAATAGCCCTCAAAGCCACCAAGGGACCGGTGGAAGAGGTTTCAAGCAACGATGACAACGAGTTTGGACTTACACCATATTCTTCCAGTTTAACCCAAAGCTTCGAGAGAGAAAAATGTAGGGAGCTACTAAAAATTCCTCAAAATTATGGTTAAATTTTAAAGTTTTTGTATTGGCCAAAAAGAGATTGCATTCGTCTACACACAAACCTTTTGTGATTGGATAATCTTAACCACCACCCCCCAACCACCAAACTAGACTCAATGTAAAAGTACGAGTAGTATTGATTAGAGAGACAATAGAGAGGGAGGCCAAAATTCCCTTTTAGGGTTTATTAGTTCGGCGTGTGATGATGTTAGACCATATCTCTTTAGTTGTCTAATGACCTCTATTTATAATACACCTAAGGGGAAACCCTAATTAGTTATGATAAGAGTAATTACGTCCATCAAGTAATTATCAATAATATAATCGGGCAACTATGGTTATTGATCAACAAACAAGATAGTTAATCGTGGGGGCTACATAATATTCTTACATTGTACACCCACATTATCACACTTTCAAGCACACAAGTGACAGAAATGAATTAATATGTCTTGTATAACATATGCTTTTAGTTTCTCTAAAGATAGTAATACAAAATCTATGGCTTTGTACTAAATTAAATATATCAGATATTACCGGTAATGTAAGGAAATAGTATATAAGTTAAGGGTGGATAAACTCAATATATTTCAGTTTTAGATGTCGAGGTAGAAGATTTTTCTGGTAGGAGAACACAATGGGTTCATTTTTAAATAATACCATATTTGGACAAATTGAAATTAAAGGTACATTTAGATTATATGTACAACATGCAAGTTATGTTAAATGTTATATATATTGAAAGCCTATATCATATAAGGTGAGATCTGTGCCAAGGATGAGGGTTCAAGATTATAGTGAACTGGAGGCACTAGAGACCCTGGTCAAAGAAGGGGTGTGGAGAGGCATCATTGAGATTCCCTGGCGGGCAACGAATTTGATGAGGTTTGTTGGGATAAAGTCTGAAACATTGATCAGCCTGTTACAAAACTGACTGAAGGGGAAGTGAAATAGTGAATTGGCTACTTCAATCAATTGAGAGAAAAGTTAAAGGCCTCACTTCAATCAGCTTATTGTTTTCTACTATGAGAAAACAAAAAAAAACTTGCACTATTCTTGCTTGGAGCACATTTCTTTTTTCTTTTTTGTTAATCAATGCTACTCGTACTTCCAATATCATAGTTGCACCGAATGAGGTATTTCCAAAATTCATGATATCTAAAGGAAAAAAGAAAATATGAATTTTGGAAATACCTCATTCGGTGCAACTATGATATTGGAAGTACGAGTAGCATTGATTAACAAAAAAGAAAAAAGAAATATGCTCCAAGCAAGAATAGTGCAAGTTTTTTTGTTTTCTCATAGCAGAAAACAATAAGAGCTCAACTGATTGAAATGAGGCCTTTAACTTTTCTTTCAATTGATTGAAGTGGCCAATTCACTATTTCACTTCCCCTTCAGTCAGTTTTGTTCACCTCAATAACAGCTGGGATGCCGATCAATGTTTCAGACTTTATCCCAACAAACCTCATCAAATTCGCTGCCCGCCGGGGAATCTCAATGATGCCTCTCCACACCCCTTCTTTGACCAGGGTCTCTAGTGCCTCCAATTCACTATAATCTTGAACCCTCATCCTTGGCACAGATCTCACCTCATTTCCACGACTTGCAATTAAGAGCTCAATTGATTGAAGTGAGACCTTCAACTTTTCTCTCTTTAAACAAATCTAGAAGCTCTACATAATCCAATGGAGAACTCAGCTGTGCCCCTGAAACCCCAAAAAAAAAACTACAGAAATCTAAAAATTGAAATTCACGCAATCTATAAATAAGTAAAGGAAGAGTTGCAAAAGTTAGATTGAATTGCAGAGAATGCAATTTTGCAGTCAATGTCTGCAGATTTACAGTTTTTATATGGTAAATTATGGAGTATAAAGAAGAGGGCAGAAAGGACAACAAGAAAAAGTTCACCAAAACCACTCATGTGGGAGGTCTTTTTACAAGTTCAATTCATTTTGCTGCTTTTCTAATACACAATAAAATTACATACTGCAAAAATTTGAATACAGTTTAATTTACTGCTCCCATAACTAACATTCATGCTGCCATTAATGGGTCATTCTGCTGTTATAATTGTGCAGGATTATTATGCACTTGCCTTGCCACAGAACATGTCTATAAAAGGGGGTCATTCTGCCCCTTCCACCCACGCCTCAATTTCCCAGTTGCTCCATGGAAAATGAATTATCAAAAATGGCTCAATTTTGGTATGTTTTAAAAGAAATAGATACTTCCCGACACCTTGCTCATCTATAATCACGCCTCATCCATTCATAAGATTACAGTCTATAAGAAATAGCGGGGATGTGTATGGCATCGAGTCTGTTTTCCATGATCATGAGGTATATTCTGGTATATTCTACTCATTTTTTCTAGAGTAATTTACCTAAATAGGATAAAAACATAATGACTTTCTCAATATAGGACTATATGTTTTTATTTCCCAATGTAGGACCATTGGTTATTATTTATTAGTCATTATTCAACTAAATGTTCAGCATCACTTGGACATTATTCTTTTCACTAATCATTATTAAGTCTTATTTAGGGAATAAAAAAGTTTAAGTCCTACATTGGGAAATGACTTATGTTTTAGTCCTATTCACTGCAAATTTCACTTTTTTCTAATCATGGTACAGGCTCCATTAAAGAATATCCATCTGCATACTATAATATCTCTCCATTGATAACGGACCAATAGTGCACTGAGATTAGTGGCTACAGGAATAGGTATTTGCAAAAAAAGATTTGTGTACTTCAATATATATATATATATACATACATACATATATATATACACATACATACATATATATATATATATAGTCATATACACCAATGAAATGTTTAAGATAAAATTCTTGTGTTCACATTGGTTCATAACACATCCTGATATAACTAAACTAATAAGTTTGAGCAGCTGATCTAGCAGTGATTTGGGATCATCACTTAATTGGAGGGTAAAAACAATCAAGGCAGTTTGGGAAAGGAAAGAGCTTGCCACTAAAATAATATATTACACATTCCTTTAAAAAATAATTAGACTTTGATTGTTAAATGTAGCGCAGAATTTTTTTAATTTGATATATACTCTTATTGGCATTGAAATGCATGGTTCATGATGCTACACTTCTTGCACTAACTGTCCTAGGAAGCTGTCCCCCCAACATGGTAAATACTACGGTGATGTTTGAAAGGGATTCTGAGAACCATGAAAATGGAAAAAGGCCAAGGGTGAGAGTCAAGATTGAGAGAGATTAAAGACATAGGGTCATTGGACTATTTGTGTGACTGTGAGCTTCTTTTTAAGTATTTTATTTCAAGTTTGTGTGTTTGTGTGTATCTCCTTTACTTTGAAGAACATCTATTGTGTTTTAGATGGGCATTTGTATTTCAGCTTATGTAATAAAATCTGTTCTGTTTGGTTTGCTCTCAGAAGTTTTTCTTTCTATATGTTAAATAGACAACTTGACAAATAAGTATAAGGATTAAATAAAGGAGCAGTGGATAATACAAAGGCATTTATACTACAAACAAGGGTTTAGAACTTAACTCATTTATAATATCTAGGGGATTGCAATACATTGCCACATTTTAAATGATACCAGAATTCAGTAATAAATTCCAGTTATTTGATTATTGATCGAATCTACACTTTTTGGAGCATTTTGGTTTCCGTTTTGGACCATCAGGTTCAGTTCCTATTCTGTTTTGCCAATTCTAAAATATAGACCTATTGGAGATTCTCACGAGAGATATACCTGAGAAGAAGAAGAAGAAGAAGAAGAAGCGACCACCACATCTGCTTCGGCTGGATTGGACTTCTCCGGATCAGGTACAAAATCGCCGTTCGCCGGATCGGACTCCTGAGCTTCGGAATCGCCTTTCGCCGGCACCGGATCTGCATCTGCTTCCGACTTCGTATATGCTTCCTCCGACGACTTTGGATCCTCAGACGACTTCAGATCAGACTCCTCAGACCATGACTCTCCTTTACGGTAAACCGTATGCCCTGATCGGAGCAGAATAGGCGAAGAAGAAGACACTCTAGAATTCATCAGCCTAGGCCGAAACAAAAAAAGGCCCTAAAATCTTATCCTGGTCTAAAAAATTGACATACGTAAACTAATTATATTTCTAAATTAAAATATATCGACAACAGTATGCACAACACTAACCATAGGCTCAAGATGTTCTTCTAAATTTTCTTCCTCTTCTTCTAAATGTTCATCCTCTTCAACATGTTCTTGCTCTATTTGTAGATGCTCTTCCTCTTTCATCTCTTTTAATTCTACTTCTTCGTCTTCAGCAACAGGTTTCATAAACTTATAAAGAGCTCCGGCTTGAGACTTTCTCATTTCTTCATCTCGCTTTCTCTTTTTTCTTTTTTGACTACCAGATAATTGTTTAGGGGCCATAGCTATTGAATTATTTCTGAATTGAAATCCAAAATCATAAATTCTACTAAGTAAAATCAAAAATAAAAAACTGAAAAAAGGAAGCAAATAAAAAAATGAATATATCATAAATTAATATCAATTAGTCAATTTTTCTTTTTTTAATTGTTTTTTTCTTTATCAGTTTTAATTTTTTTATAAATCATAAATTCATATCAATTTTAATTTTTTTCGATTTTCAATTTTTTTAATATAAATATATAATTATCATAAATAACAAATTCAAATAAATTCATCCAAATCAAATAAATAACATATAGAACCATTCATTCATTCTATTTCAAAGAATGAAATTAGAAAAGATTTTGAATTAAAAACTACTCCGTAAGAATTAACCCTAGATTTTAAATCTATAAAATGAAACAATGAAAGAAAATTAAGATTTAAAAAATAAAAATTACAAAATTGGAAAGGGTAGGCTATGAATAATTACGGAGACGTGCAGGTCGGCGATGCAGCGTCCGGCGGTGGAGGCGGCGACTCCGGCACTCGGCTATCTTGTTTCTTCTGTTCTTCCGGTCGTTTCTGCCTTTCTGGTTCTTCGAATCTTCTATCAGCAGCACTTGCTTCTTCCGTTTCTTTTTTCTTTTTGTCTACATAATACACATGGATTGGGCTAACTTAAGGGATGGGTCATGGGTGGACTGGGCCTGGGCTTATATACATATGTATATATATACTTAACTAGCTAGGGAATGCACTATGTGCGTGGGTGCCCAATGTTACATACTCTGTAAATTATATAAGTGAAGTAATACTCTGTATTACATATATTAGTTATTTTCATCCAAAAGTGTTGGTTTTTAGCAAAATCGGAAAGGGAAATAAGATGGAGGCTCATATTTTGTAATTCCTTCCTCTATCTATCTGCAAATCACATTTTGCAACTTGTATCATAAAGGAAGCATCATAAGCAACAATGTTGCCATACAAAACATTCTCCAAATTCCTTGATGCATTTACTCAACATTGAGTGCACTCTTCATGGTGAGGAAAAAAACCTCACCAATCTCTCTATTTTTTATCTCATCCACATCATTATGCTTTAGTGCAATTTCTTTTTCAATGTTGGGAAAACACTCTCAATGGTAAGGAATTTTTTTCCCTCTCATTAACACTTAAGACTCTCACCTCCTAAGAAAAAAATGTTTCCATACAGAGTGGACTGATAAGTTCACCATTGGGATATATCATATATAGCATAGCAGAGACAAATAGGACAACTTGATGTGTAATGCAGTGGTATATAGCATTTTCCCTTGAATGGCTATACTTCGCCCAAAGCAAAGACAACATGAGATGCATTTTTTTCATTATCACTAATACGGTAATTTTAAAAGCTAAAACGTCAAACAACTCATGGGTAACAAATAACTCAAAATAGCATATGATGATTAATCAATGGGCACCAAACGCCATTTCAATTACCAATTGCAAACGCTCAAAATGTATGACAACTTTGATTCAGTTTTTAGGTAGAAAATAGATGCAAAAAATTACTCGCAGGTGACGCAAGTTTTGTCGAAATAATTCTCAGGTCCCTCTATTTTTAAGAAGACAACGGAGGTCCTTGCATTTTGTTGTAATGACCGGGAGGGGACATTTCATCCAATATTTCATCCATAAACGCTAAAAAATATATTTTTTCCTTAATATTTTATGGTAATAACTCTTAGGTTGCTCCTTTTTTTATTTCTTTGTTATTTTGTTACTCTTTTTTAGAGTGTTTTTTTTAGAATTTCTTCTATAAAATCGTATAAAAATTCAAAATTGTTTGTATGATATAAAAGTTAATGAAATAAAAAAAATTTCTAAAAAAGAAAAAAACGAGTAATGGCAAAATAGGAAAAATGGTAATGGCAAAATAGGAAAATTGCATTTATTAACTCTTATGGATGAAGTATTGGATGGAATATCCCCTCCAAGTCATTACAATAAAATGTAAGGACCTTTGTTGTCTTCTTGAAAATCGAGGGACCTGAGAGTTTTTTCGACAAAACTTACGTCACCCGTAAGTAATTTTCTGCAATAGATGCATCTAAAATTATAATTGGGTATAAAAAAATGGATATCTCAAAACTAAATCAAAGAAGCAATGAAATTACCTTGTGATGACAAACATTCAAAGAAGAAATATACTTCGTAGATCTGCTCTCGAAGCACTCTCTGCTTCTGTTCTTGCTATCCGCCAGGAGACGACGATAAGCTGAGAAGGATTGTTCACCCATTTAAACCCTCAGAATCTCCGAAGATGACGAAAAAATAGAAAAGAAATACGGAGCTTTCAAAAAAAGAAAAGAAGTACGGAGTACTTATTGTATGTAACAGAAAGAAAACGGCAAAAGTACTGACCTAACAAATTAGGGCCTTATTATATAAGGGGAGACATGTACAAACTTGTTACATAAAAAAGGGTTTTGCTTCAACATATGTTATAATATTTAGGGCTTACTCCTTGCTGCCTACTTTATGGAATCTTGGGACTAAGATTTCCATATTTTGATATCACACTAACATTGATGATGGAAAAGGACAAAATAGCCAAGGTGGATAGTCTTATTTCTTCTTTTTTTGCTCGTTATCATGCATTAATCAAAGATAGCAAACATAGTTATAGAATTGGAAATGTAAATTTTAAGAAACTAACTTGAGGTAAATGAAGTCCAAACCATCCCTTATGACCGAAGATTCGTTACAAAGGACCATTTATAGTGCAAAGTGTCCATAATGACCTGTAAAGAGCTAAAATTCTTTCCAAGAGTATCCCTAATTTTTTCAATTTCTTAATAAAAGAAGACTCGGTTGGTGTTTCTCAAAAAAAAAGATTAGGTTTTTGTTAAGAATTATCTGAAAAGTAGAAATATGAAAACTAAGGATATGGAAATACTATCAAAGTAAGGTCATTATTATTTTAAAGACATATTTTAGTACTTCTTAATCTATGTAATATGTATTACAAGATCCTCAGTGTATGAAGAGGAGACCTCAAGAAGAAACATCTAAATTTAGAATTTATGGTCCGTTTGGAAAGGAGAAAAATGACTTCTGGAAGTCATTTTACCCATTTTCTTGTGTTTGGTAAATTTGGTAATTGGGAGTCAATGGAAAAGGACCTAGAGTCAAACGGAAAATGAGGGCTAAAATACGGAATTTGTCTTCACCTTTTCTATTCTGGAAGTCATTTTCCAAGTCTAAAATTCCTGCCTTCCTCTTCCATTATTCCTCTTTTTTCTCTGCTTCTCTCTTTCTTCTCCATTTTTTTCTTTTTCCCTTCTCCCCCCGACCCCTTCTTAAATTTCTATGCTTCTTCTTCTCCCCCTCCATTTTTTGCCTTCTTCTCCCCTTCTTCCCTCCTTTCTTCTCTCCTCACCGCATCTTCCTCCTTGTCCCTACCTCATACCTCAGACAGATCTCCTTGGTAATATTTTAGATGAATTTTAGATCTAAGTTTGAGTCCCAACACACCCAATTCTTGAATTTTAGCTTTTTTCAATAGAGATGTTGAATAAGTGTTTTTTCACAAGATATTTCATAAGAAATTTCAAGGCAGAATATAAGAAAATTTCAAAAGTGCTTTGACACTTCACTATACCATTCAATAGAAACTATTGGTGCGAATACGTTTTTGTGCTATGATAATTGGTTCTTGATTTGCTCATTTTTCAGAAATGAACCAAACAAAAATAGATAGTTTTCATACATACTATCTAAGCCAAACATGGGAAACAGAAATTGAATTCAGGAAAACAAGTCATTTTCCAAACGTTATTATCCAAAAGTTATTTTCCTAGCTAGTTTCCAAACAGACCCTTATTTAAATACGAGTTTTGAAACACACTTGCAACGTAAATCAAAATAAAGGATGATCAATTCTTGGATGTATCTCTGATTGTAAGGTGTGTCTTCCAAAGTCTATGTTATGTTAGAAATGTACTGCACTTATTTGATTTTGAAATTGCAGAATTACATTTAGAAGCAACTAACTCCCTATTTGTAGTATCAAGAAAAGAAGGAATTCATTTCAAAGTTTGAATTTGACTCGATTATAGAAAAGCAAATAGGAGACCTAATTTGCTATGAAGAAACATCTAAGTTTAAAATTTAAAATCAAATACGTGTTTTAGAAAACAGTTCCAAAGTAAATCAAATTAGATATACTTAAAGTATAAAAATAGAGCAAACTAAAGAAAGAACAAAGGGATTTGTATGTACGTGTTTGTTCTTTCAAATGAAAGCATATGCTTTTTTCTAATAACAAACCAGAAATCAAATTTTAAAAAAAATTTTAAAAATTTAACAACTGTAAAATAAATCAAATCTAAAATGCATGCACATCTTAAAGTGATAAAAACAAAAAAAATAAAGGAAGATCAAAAGGCTATGAATGTACTAGTTCGCTAATCTCGTTCGTTATATTGGAATCAATTTCTATTGATCAAATAGACTTATCTACCAATATCTAAGAGTGCTTGAAAAAAACAAAACATAGGCATCCGATGTGAAAACAATCAACTCACAATAGCTCCTAATTCATGAATTGGCAAAATTGAAACAAAAGCAACATTAAATTAAAATAAAAAATAAACAACAATATCATTCCTCAGATGGAGGAAGCCCAAGCAAACCCCCAGGCCTCAAAAAATGTTCCTAAGGAGATGCCTTAAGTGCATTTGATTCAAATTGTCTACTAAATTAAATAAGTAGGAAAAAAATCCAAAAAGAAACATATAAGTTCAGAACTAAAAATCAAATGTATGCTATAAAACACAACACGCAAAGTTTGCATATGATTTAATCTGAAACTTCTAAATAAAAGACCTATATTCTCCAAAATAAAAAAGAGCAATTTTAGAATGAAAATCAAACGAATGCCATAAGACACAACTAAAAAAGGCAAAAAAGAATTTTTATGTACCAGAAGTTTCTTCTTCCTCCACCAAACTTGAAATAAGGGTTATGAACTGAAGAAAGACCAAGAGAGGAAAGAAAGATCAATCCTGCATTAACATCCTGCCAGTTTTCAAGAAGACATGAACAACTGAGAATAAGGAGACTAAAAGAAATAGGATATGTGAGAAAATGGCTAGAATGGAATAAGAAAATGAAGAGGAGGAGGTTAGTGGAGTGGGCGGAAAATAGGGCTATGAAAACTAAAATCAAAACACCAAATACCAACCTACAAGACAAAACAAAAACATGAGATAGGATACATATTACTGAATTTCTCAAAAGTACAACAAAAAAAAAAGAGTAATTGAAATACAAAGAATAAAATAGTTCTAAATTTAGATATTTTTTACTAAACCTAAATTCAGATTCTGAAATCAAGTAAATGTTTTAAAAATTGACTCAATTTTGAAATTGATAGAATTGTAAAAGTCTCTAATTGAAAGTGACTGAACTTTCAGCCGAAGAACCTAATTCAAAAATATGTGAAATTCATTCATCAAAGATAAAGAATAAAAGAAGATGATAATTGATGAATTGAATGATATGAAGAGGTATGGAAAGGTACCAAGAAAGAGAAAATACCTGCGAACCCAAGAAGATGTATGTGAACAACAGGGTTGAGGGATGAAGAAGATATAGGAAGTGTGTTTCGATCGTGGGGCGGTGAGCGGCAAAGAAGCGTGGGGCGGCGAAGGAACAGTGGGCAAGAAGCAATGGACGAGAAGAGGGAGAGGAGAACAATAGAGGAGGCATCAAGAAGGAGAACAGTAGCGGCGTTAAAATTAGACGGAAAAAAAAGCCTAAATTAGGCCCTTATAGTATTATTATATATACTAGCAGGTTACACACTACGTGTGTGTTTGCCCAAGCATGTGTAAGAAATGATTCCATTTCTTAAGACTCAAAGCATGTTTCCATTTCTTACACACCCTAAGATACAGTGTTTAAGTGAACATGAACTTATCCGCAGTTAGTATGCTGTATATTATTTGATAAAAGGGATGGGGATTCAGTATTTTACACGATTAGAGTCATACAACTTATGTGACAAAAAAGTTGAGTGAACATGAGTTAACATATATTTTACAGACAGTTAAGGCTAAAACTTATTTGACAAAATCTGAAAATGATCTGCATATGGGTTAATGATGTGTTATCAGCTCATTTTCATTACGGATAGTAGTTTCATTACTGAAGCCAGATACTTTCAAATTGTTTTTTCTTTTCCCCTTTCTCATGTCAAGCATCTTTGCTTTCAGCTCTTTGTTTTCTCTTGAGAAGTGCACTGTTTGTGTGTTGGTAAGAGAGTTGATGGAGGCACAATAATGAAAACATGGTATCTCCTCTTTGGTATGTGGCTTGTTGTAAGTTGATAACACCTTTTTACTATACAGGGATACACACCCTATGTTGAGGGAATTAGACATGACCAGTATTCGGTGGTTCTAATTATTTTTAAGTACAAAAGTTTAAAAACCACATAAATAAAACTGACTGAAAGAATGTAATCTAGGAGTAGAGAAATTTCAGTATAAACCTGATTGTATGATCCTGCCACATAAGAGATGGGTGTTTTTTCTGAATAGGTGGAGATGTTGTTGTCAGTATTGGAGGGACGGAAAAAAGGCGATACTAACGGCAGCAAACTTCATACGCTCTTATAATATAAGGGGGGATATATATACTAGCATGGACACACACCTTGTGTGTGAGTGCCCAAACTTATTGAGTAATCTACCAAATTTTTTTGATACTCCCTCCTCCACAAATAAACTTTACATTGTACGTTATGATGTTTGATTGAAGTTATTTTCAAATCATTTTATATGAAAAATGGTGTAGAATTGAAAAATAAAAATTACATATTAAAAAACTATATCAAAAGATCTACAAAACTAGAGATGACATGACTATATTATTTTATCAGATGGGTGACGAAAATAGGCCAACAAAGTAAATAAAGTTTGACCCTGTGAATAGTGAACGTAAAGTTTATTTGTGGACGGAGGGAGTATATCATAGGCATAGTATTTTATTAAAAGGATAGGGATAGGTTTACAAAATTTGAAGTGATCACTTACACTTCATGTATGTTATGTGGCTAACCTTTGAGTTCTAACATAGGGATTGTTCTACAAAAATTGAAGTGATAGGGTGCACTTCATTTTTGATACGTACGAAAGTTACATATCGATTCCTACTTTGTTGGGATACTTATGTTTTACAAGAACGGTAGGAATATACATATAGGTCAAAAAAGTTTCCAACTTCTAGAGCATTTGCTAAGCTTTTTTTTTGTGGACTTCCTCTTCAATCTTCAGCTTTCTCTTTAATGTTGATGTGCTTGTTTTCTTTTGAGAGATGCTGTAGAGGCTTAGCAGTGAGTACATTTTTGATGTCTGTGTTTCATAACTGATTGATGTTTGTTTAATGGCAGCAATGACTGTGACTGATTGAAGGGTCCCTGTTCAAATTCAGAGTATCGATTGTGTCAAGCGTTGTATTCTATTCGAGCATCTTTAATATTTTCTGGAGCTCCTTGGTGAAGAGGGTGACCTATATAGCATCTCTATCGTCACTTATCTCAGCTGCCACTCTGAATCTGCGAACATTTGCATGGAGAAAGTGTGTACATAACAAATAAAGTATTTATGAAGTTTGTATATAAAAAGGACATTAGAGATTGTAAAATATTAATATTTTGAAAGATTACGCAATTAGAATACTTACCTCTTTGCAGTTGCTGCCTCTTCGTCTCCACACTACATGCACTTAAAGGTAATACCTTCTCTGAAGTGCACTTTTCGATTACAGGTGCTACATCCGATGTTCAGTGTTATTGGTTCATTCTCAAGGAGTTGTAATTCACCTTCAACCCAGTACATGTGTTCATGTGCAAATATGTGGACATCGTCATCTTTTGGCGCAAACATTTGATAGGAACTTAAAAGATGGTGATTAAAGCAATGTGTATAGGACCTGATTTGCTGTGTGTATGAGGCCTGAAATGCTTATTTTTTCAATCTCTTCAGGACTACTGAAAGCAGGAAGAGGATCTTCAAATTTTTTTGTTTCGAACGCATGCTCTATTGTGACAGCATTTGAACATTTCCTGGATGGCATGTATTTGTTTATAAAAGTCATTTTTAAAATTAATAAGATGTCAGAATAGTTAAACATACGTACCATTCTTCTAGAGATGCCGCAAGAGATATGGATGGGTTAAGTTCGATTGATGAATCGTGACGTGTTGTTAATGACATTCCTGTTTGTTTGTGTATGTAGTAGAGAATGAGATGTGAATCGTAGAAGGAGGAGTATATGTGTGCATAAGAAAGGTAATGTTTACCTTGGAAAGAAGTTGCCAGTACCCTCTTTGTGAGTATCGTTGGATAGGTACCTGATTCGAGTGCCTTTTCGATTTCACTGCCCTGAATGCTTGCAAATTTGTCCCACATTGTCAAAGTTATTGCTTTGCATCTGCATGAGTTGAACATTGTCAATGGTGTGTGAAAGTGTAATGTATGTGGGTACATGTTTAGGTTTGTATGCATATGTTTAGTTCTTTTGTTTTTCTTACAGAGATGGATTATGGTTGAAGTAGTTAGGAAATGCAACCCAGTAGAAACAGAGAATATGGAAAGAAAAGAAAGAATCATTAAAATAGACTATAGAATGCTACAGACAATGAGAAAAAGCTAAGAATGTTGCATTGGTTTTCTGTTGACGACATGTTGCACACATAATTGTAGAGAAAATAGTGACTATAAATCAGGTATAGAACAATGGACAAAATTATACAGAAAATAAGAGCAGCATTATTAGCTCTTACTCTATTTAATGTTCACAGGTTAAGATAAGAAATATTGTTGTAGCTGATGAGAATGATGTTCAAATATTGATAGTCCATAGAAGTTTCGAAAACAATAAAAGTGGAAGGGAATGGTCATTGGCAGTAGTTATGTATTCTATTGACCAATAGAAAATAACCGAGTGCAGTAGTTATGTATTCTACTAACCAATAGAAAATAACTGAGTGCAGTAGAAAATAACCGAGTACATACCAAGGGAGTCGACGAACAAGTTCTTGTGATGAAGAAGGATCACGAATAGTGGTTTGTCACATATGGACACCATACATAATAAAGTGTTTATATGGAGTAATGAAGTGTTTATAATGTGTGTGCTTCAAAGTCTAGACACGTAGCTAGATTTCAAGTTTTTTTACCTAAATAAAATTTAGAATGTAAACACATGTGGATGGAGTGGGAACGATTTGATTTTTTAGAATAAAAAGCTATGCTTATACAAAGAATTCTAGGAAGTCAAAAAATTGATAATCAAAAGTATAGAACAACACACTTCTACCTATGAATCCAAACCAAGGCAATTCAAATCAATTTATATGAACACTGAGCATTTGAATTCATCAATAGTATACAGGAGAACACATGTACATATGAATCTAGTAGGCCTAAAACTAAGAAAGTGCTACTTTAATGTCTTCCATTAAAGTACTGTTAGAGAATTCATGCATATAATTTTGAATTCGGAATTGTAGATGTTTCATTTGAAAATCAAGGTTTCTATTTAAATTTTTTGAAACATTTAATCCTTTTTTTGTTTGTATTGCTTTTAGAAATCTGAAATGTGGCACCACTGCCTATGAATCCAGTAGGCCTAAAACTACATTTTCAGAAATCATCCCAAACTTATTATAAATAAAATGTGCAAATACTGTTAGAGAAGTCAAAATACATGTAAAAGTTGGTACCTGAGCTGAGAAATGCAAAAGGAAATAAAAGTTAAGAACAGAACTCAAAATTTTGGTGAAAAATTATTATTGGGGAGTATGCAGAAAACTCCAAGTGAACAGATGATGTGCAGAAAATTATGAGCCCTAGAACACAATGATCCATTAACAAAAAGTGCTCCGCAGGGGCTTTGAAATAACCTTAACGAAATCAAACAGGTACAAATTTGAAGTTTATGATGTATGAAGATATGAAGATGTGTGAAGAAGATCGAAATACCTGGTAAACGAAGAAGAAAGCGGTGGGCGGAGAAAGAGGCCAATAGCATTCGTCCTCGTGGGGAGTACACAACGACCAGGAAAAAAGCGTGAACAGTAGCTCTGTTAGAAAATAGACGGAAAAAAGACGGAAAAAAAACGAGGGTAACCCCCTAAGCCGCTTATATTATTTAGGAGATACGGTGTGTGTGTGTGTGTGTAGGGGTGGGTTCTCGTGAGAATCAATCTTGGTGAAAGAAATGAGAATAAATTATATACGTTGATATGACAAATCTAAGGGCTTAGATTACACCTTAAGGTTGACGCAATTGACTAATGATTATGGTAATTAATAACTTATGGCCATCAAATTTGGAAGATATTAGTTGCCCAGGGACACTATTGTCAATTTGGTTTGCACGCAACCCGCTATTAAATCATGCCCATTGTGTAACTTTATTTTGCCAACTATTATTTCCTTAAAAGGTGGAAGATATGTACACTACATTTATTTTGCCCACTATTATTGCCTTGGTGGATATTATCATGTTTATGATTTTATTTTTTAGTTTTGTGATCCATTTACGTTCAAGAACATACATTTATTTTATGTAATAAACATTCTTGGTATATTATGTTTCTCATTTACTAATTTTTACTGCATTTATCATGATGCACTATGACTGTTGATGTATGCATTATGTATTGTAATTTGTCCTTTAGATTTCATTCAAATTGTATACTATTAATTTGTGCATTAGTCAATAATAGTTTCAAAGTAACATTGTATGTTATAAAAAAGCCGTAGAATGCATTTTATTTAAAGCAAGTGTAATAAAAATTTAAGTGCGAGATTCGAACTCACATCTGTAGTAAATACCGCTCTACCATTTGAGCTAATAGGCAAAGATTTATTTTTTTAAAAAGAAACTCACATATTTCGCTTTGACTTCTTTAATACAAATTTTAATCTTTCTAAAATTGGCATCATTCAACGTGTTTATAACTCATATTCATATGCATCACAAAACATTTTAAATGCATCATTATTTGGAGAAAATTCAATATCTAGAATATATAGATGCATCATATTTGTGTCCGAAGAATTTCACCATCAATGTATCAACTTCGATTTTGAGAGTGCATATTAAGAGAATACATTATCCTTTTGACTAAATTTAGAGAATGCACTGTCTTCTCATGTAAATGCATTATATGAGTTCTAATAATGCACTATAACATGAAAAGACAAACAAAAAAGCAAAATAGATCAAAAAACACAATGCAACAAGCTTGAAAAACCAAACTAAACTATATTATAATCTGAATGAATTATGTTCCAATGCTTTTACACATTCACACTTTGCCAAAAAGTAGAATCCCTATTAGCCATACCCATTCAATTTTAATTCCATATTTCCAAAAAAAACTAAAATATGCAAAATTGAAATTGCAAACACAAAGCTTTGACACATCCAATCCTCAGAATTTTCCAAGAGATTTAACAGCAACATGATCAAAATAAAAATGTACTAATTATCAATGTAACTAAAATCACATGCATTCTCTTATCTTGTTTTGTCATTACTCGATTTCTCTTTGGAAAAATGCTTACCAGGTCCAAAAAAATCTTTAACCAATGGAAGAATACACTCTTGTGCTAAAAAAATATTTTGGTTCAAAACATTCTGCGCTCGATGCTTTGTGTGCAAGAGAAGAATGCACCACCATAATAAACAAATGCATAGCATATTCAATAACTTAAGAAAATCAAAATTGCAAAAACATAACAGTCAATAGGTTAGACCACACAACTTTTATTTGAAAAACTAAATTAAAGTTTTTCAACAAGGAAGGCTCACCACGAACATCCAATATTGATGTTTGATGGTCCCAATTGAGTAAAAATTTGGAAATTGAAAATAAAGCTAACAATACATACTGAGATACAAACTCTAAAGGTTCATCAGAGGGCACCGATGAATTGATGCAACCCATCCAAGGCATTTCTAATTAGTTACCAGCCGCACCCAAAGTTGCCATGTCCTTGCGAAGCTTCCATGATGTCAAACGACGGGTAATCAGTGAAGTCGTGAAGCCTAGGCCACCGCCGAAAAAGGAATTGGTGAGCGAGAACTCTAGAGATAGTGACATGATTTCTAGGAAATGAGTTAAAATGGAAATGGTGGAGATGAAGAAAACATACTAGAGAAACAAAGCTAGTGGCTGAAAATCAGGAAGCAATCCATGATTAGGTAGAGGAGAGAGAAAGTTAGAATGCAAATTACTAAAAGATCCTTTAAAAAGTCTCCAGCACGTGATAATTTTAGCAATGATCGGACGCACGAAATTTATTCTCACTTCTTTCTTAAGATTGCATTCTCACATGAACCAAAACATATATATATATATATATATATAGGAGAGAAAAAAATTTGTGCCCCTCGAATTTTTGGGCCCGGCCCGGACGAACACCTTGTCCCCCTATTGGGCCGGCCCTGCTCTAGGGGGTGGCGGCGGGGGAGCAGCCTTTCTATTTAAGTGAGTTCTCTGTTTCCTAGGAACCTAATCAATTTTTTTACCATAACATGTCTACCATGCCTGATAATCGATTATCACCAACAAATAATGGATTATATGCCAATTCTGAACCCAGGGGCAAATTTTATGGTACATCCAGTTGTACCTTCCTTTAGGTACAGCATGATATTTTTGTAAATTTTGCAAACTTTTTATCCAATGCCCAGAACTTAACTTTATTTTCAAGCAATGCATTCATTTCATCATGTACATCCTAGACGCATGTTTTTGGATCATGGCATACTTGCATACCGCGACAAGAGATCATGCCTAGTGCGCCAGGAGGGCTTGTGCCTAGTACGTACATGGTAACTAGGCTTCAATTACCACCCACATTATCTAGTCTCCTTCAAGAAGACTAAGGCGTTCCTCGACTCATCTACCGCGTGGGGATGATCACCGAAGGGCAGGGGGTCCCTGTGCAGTCTAACTCATGCATCATGGATTATTTGGCATTGCATTATTCTTTATTTGCAACTCTTATTCATCAAACTTGTATGTGGTATCTCGTACTTTAATACATGTACAATTATGTTTATATTAATGTGAACGCACTACGCGTTCTACTGTTAGATTACCACTCAGCTTATACTGAACGTATAGCTTTGTTTTTCTATACGCAGGTAGGAGGGATGATCATGGAGCCTGACCCGATGATTGGGAAATCGGGGCGGCGGATAGACGACAATGTGAACCTGACTATATTATCCATTTTATAATATAACTGTTTTTGTCTTGAACCCACCGTCGCACTTACTTTACTTAAGACTTAACATTTGTTGCTTTCATTCACTTCTGCTATGAAACATTCCCTTTAAGGGAATTTATTCATATCATTTAATAGAACAAATCAATGGTTTTCTGTTACAAGAGTAATGCAAGGGTTTCTCTGTAGATGGTCCTAAAAACTGTCTACGTAACCCCTCTGGCTCGTTGGGCCGCGGCGAACCGGGTTCGCGGGACGGAGGGTGTTACAATCATAGTTTTTTTCATACAATTTATTTCTTTGCAGTTGTCTATACGGTGAAATTCCATAAAAGAGGGTTGTCGCTTGCACACATCCTTCTGTTCTTGGGATAAGGGGATAAATTCCATACACTAAAGGACATTGATTAAATCATTTCTACTGAGTTGCCAAACGAATACATTGATCTAGAGTACTTTAAAGCACTTACAGATTTTATGCTTCATGGACCTTGCGGGAACGATGGTAGAAATTCACCTTGCATGAAAGATGGGAAGTGTTCAAAATACTTTCCTAAACAATTTAATGAGAAAAGAATCATTGATGATGATGGATACCCAAAATACAGGAGAAGGAATAATGGTAAAGTTGTCACAAAGAATGAGGTTCTGTTGGATAATAGGTTTATAGTTCCCCATAACCATGATCTATTACTTAAATACGGTGCTCATTTGAATGTTGAATGGTGTAATTAGTCACGGTCCATCAAGTACATATCCAAGTACATCAATAAAGGCCATGATTGTGTGACTACTGGATTTTATGAAAGTGCATCTAATGGAACAAATTCTATAGGAGATGAAGCAGATGAAGTCAAGCTTTACTATGATTGGAGATACATATCTCCTTGCAAAGCAACTTGGAGAATCTTTGGATATCCAATGCAATTCAAAATCCCCGTTGTTAAACGATTAAGTTTTCACTTACCCAGCATGCAATGGATTATCTTTGAAGTTGAAAATGATGCTACTGAAGTATATTGGCGTGCGAGCATACAAGAGAGTTAATTTCTTGCATGGATTAAAGAATATGAAGCCTACCAAGATGCAGAGACTCTTACATAGCTGAATTTCTACAAAGATATGTTTGGAAATCCGAAAAAAGAGTACTGTCCACGAAAAAGTGGATTTGCAATAGGCCGAGTTGTATATGTTCCATCAGGATCAGGGGAGACTTAGTACTAGAGGTTGTTTTTGAATATAGTTCGTGGTCCTACATGTTATGATGATTTGAAAACAATTGATGGCTACAGTTATGGTGGTATAGGCAAGACCTTTGTGTGGAAGACTCTTTCTGCCTCTTTACGCTCTAAAGGTGAGATTTTTTTAAAATGTTGCTTCAAGTGGTATTGCGTCATTTCTACTTCATGGGGGAAGGATTGCGCACTCACGATTTGGCATTCCCATAAGTCCGCATGAAAGTTCCACTTGCAATACTAAACACGGAACACCGCAAGATGAGTTACTGTGGCAAACAAAATTGATTATTTGGGACGAGGCGCCGATGACCCATAAGTTTTGCTTTGAGGCACAGTATAGAACTTTATGCGATATTATGTCAGTGCGAGATCCAAAGAATGCAGAGATTGCATTTGGAGGCAAAACAATTGTATTTGGAGGATATTTTCGTCAGATGCTACCGATCATACCTAAAGGATAAGACAAGATATTGTTAATTCAACAATTAATTCTTCATATATCTGGCAGTTTTGTACCGTGCTACATCTCACTCAGAACATACGTTTACAACACATGGCTCATGACAGTTACTATGAAAGTATGATGGAATTTGCTAAATGGATAACAAGTATTAGCGATGGTCTTGCTAGATGTTATGATGTTATGGATGTTATGATGTTAATATTCATAAAGATATGATTTTGCAAAATACAGGTGATCCTATTGTAACAATTATTCAAGCCACATACTCAGATTTTGACAACATAACAAAAGACCCAAATTACTTGCAACAAAAATCATTCTTGCCCCAACATTGGATGTGGTGGATGTTAGAAATGATTACATGACATTCATAAACTGTGTTGGAGAAGCAAAGACATATCTGAGCTCAGAAACTGTTTGCAAATCATATGCGAATGTTGATGCCATATTTGACATGCACTCCCTAGAGTTTTTAAACAACATAAAGGCATCTGGTGTGCCCAGCCATAAAATTAAATTAAAGGTTGGGACACCAATTATGTTGTTGAGAAATATTGACCAAGCTATATATGGATTTGTGTAATAGAACGAGACTCATTGTCACAAGATTGGGTAACCAATTAGTTCAAGAGAACGTGATGACTGGTAAGAATGCCGGGCACAAGGTAGTGATTCCACGTCTTTCACTCACGCCTTCGGATACACGCATTTCATTTAAATTTCAGAGAAAACAATTCCTGATAATGGCATTCTACGCAATGAAGATCAACAAAAGTCATGTCCAATCATTGAAGCATGTCAGATTACTACTCAAGAAGCCAGTTTTTCGTCATGGTCAATTTTATGCTGTTGTCTCTCGCCTAACCAATCGTTCTGGGTTGAAGGTCTTAATTTGAAAGGATGATGAAACAACTATGAATACCACAACAAATATCGTTTTAAAAGGAGTTTTGCAAAATCTTTAAACTCTTTAATAGAGTAGTTCTTTTATTGATTTTATCAATATTTGCATGTATTGATTTCAATGCTTGGGAATCAATTATGTTCTTGGATATTCGTCATTCCAAAAATGTAAAAAGTATAAAAGCATGCTACATGTACCCCAAAATTTTCACTGACACAAAGTGTTAGTACGTTAACAAAAATTAGCATGACACCAACACAGAATGTTAGTGCATTCATGCAGTGTACAAAATAGGATAGGAATTCTTGGGATACAATTAACTTTATCCAAAGATATAGTACTATAAATTTATCAAATTTACAATTCGTGCAAATCACAACTCTTGTTCGCAACCTCAAGGAGATTCTGGAAGCATAGGAGGCGGTGGAGGTAGGGTTGAATAAGACCCACCGATTTAGGCCATTTCCGCACGTAACCCCGTCGTCGATCGTCTCTCCGCGAACGCGGCCTAAACCCTATTCTGTATCCAAATCCAACCTGAAAGCGATGCCTGGTTTAACCTGCAACGCCTGCAACAAAGAGTTCCATGACGAAGCGGATCAGAAGCTCCATTACAAGTCAGAGTGGCACCGTTACAACCTCAAACGCAAGGTTATACACATATCCTCTTCTCGTTCCTCCATTTCCAGCGTATTGAATTTCAGATCGCACTGGCCTTCTCCTAATGAAATCTACTGGCCATATAATGAAAATTTTAGATTATAGATATCGATCTATCTGAAATATTGCGCAACAAATTTAAATCGCAAAAACTTGTTGAATGTTCATTGCGGTACTTTGAAATTAGGTTGTAAGATTACTTTTTAGCATTTGCACAACATTTGTTTGTGGATTTGGAGGAAGTTTGCACTACTTGCGTTCTGCCTAAGTGCTTATATTTCAGAGGCTAGGTCTGGTATACTTTTCCTAGCTGATTATTGGAAAAGTTAGAAAAGCATATTGTTTATGGAATGGAGAGGGGGGTTGGGAGTAAGATAATGCAACTGATTGGTATGATCAATATGCTTTTTAGCGTACATTGAGATGTCATTTCCATCCCTGTTTTGTGTTATGAGATGTTAGCAGTTTATTTTTTTCCTCCAATGACTTTTTCATTTTACAGAACAGCACAACTTTTTCATTGCTCGCTAAGTTCTTTAGTTTTTAATTCATTTTATTTACCGACTGCATGTGTTTCAACTTTCAATGGTTATGAGACTTCCTTGGCCTTGAGGATCATATATTTGAATGATTATATTGTTTTTTTTGGGGGGGGGGGTGCTATATTTATGTGTACTCATTGGGGTTTGGGGCACGAGTTTTGTATGTACTTTTTGTAATATTCCTCTTTTGGGCTCTGGTGGTTAGAGTTTTTTTAAAATGCAGATTAAATCAAAGGAAAAACAATTAAGTTCTGTTAATTATGTTTATGCTCTTAGAATTGAAAGTTAAAATCTAGATGGTATTGATCTAACCTGGTTTGAAAGAAGATGAGGATGTCTTAGGGTATGTTACTGGGGCTTTCAGCTCATTCAAACACATTGAAGCATTAAGTGCGTATTAAAAAGCATGCTTCAAAGAAATGAAGGTGGTTGCGCTACTTGCAACACTGAGGATTTTGAAGCTGAGCCCTCAAGGCTATATTTTCTCCCCTCACAGTGAGGCGCACCTCAAGTCACTTTTAAAACACTTTATTAAGCAATGAAAGAAATGAACAACTTATTTTTTAAGATGTCCTTTTTTTTGGTTAATGAGAGTCAAGTTTACCTCGAGGTGTGTTTTCTTTAACATGTTGGACAGACTCTAAACAATACTTAGCTTCTGGAAATGGTTGTCTATCTATGCATTATTACTTAAGAAGATTGCCAGAGTTTTCATCTCTTGCTCATAGAGCATTGTATGTCATATTGAGACATTACAGATGATGAATTATGACTCATAGAGAAATATGACCAAATGACATTCAAAATTTATAACCTCCCGTGTGGGATTGTATTGGTTTTTTTAGGGATTATGATCATACAATAATAGAACCAGATGTTAGTTCAGGGGAATGTTAAGGTTATATAAATGTTCACCCCTTCCTCAGACACGGGATAGTGGAGCTTGTGTTCAGTGTGCCTTTTCCAAAGTTAAAACATTAAGTTTCATTTAAGTTTCTGAACTTCTGATAGGGAGTTTGGAAATGACGAAGTTGCTTTCTAAATGGAGAGTATCTTTCAATCCGTGAAGTGCTGAAGTTTACAATTTCCAGCCATTATTTTTTATATCATTATATGAAAACAATTATTTCAGTTTGGAGAATGACAAGGCAGCGAAACTGGAGATTGAGCATTTGGCCATCTGTAGAAGTAAATAAACTTCAAAAACAATTGGTCTCAATAGACAGAGAGTAATTGTTTTTTAGGTTGAAATGAAGAAGTTTAAAGGGATATCATGTAGCTGCATTTATTGACCTAAGTGTTTTTAACCTGAAATTGAGTCCGAGGTCTGGGCATGGTAATTAAGTTGGCCTTTTAAGCCATATTTCATGTAGGAATACTGGACAGCATTCTCTTTAGTAAAAAGTATGCTACATGGAATTCAGATATTATTTGGATATTCTTTAGAGAGCCGGACAAGTTTGGCATCTAAGGCATTTATGAACACCTAAGATGCATGCTATACTATAGGGATTCCCAAGGTGTAGTGATCTGATGGACCAAACAGTACATGTTGGCCATAAATTGATCCTCAATTCATTATCTAGCAAGATTTTTAGTTTTAAATTTTCCCTAGGCACCGACATTTACAGTCACATTATCTAGCAAGATTTTTAGTTTTAAATTTTCCCTAGGCACCGACATTTACAGTCACATGTCATGCCGGCATGTGCTGGTTTGCTGTACACGTAGTCCATTTGTTTTTCTTTATTGAATAAAATGCTTAGATTAGTGATTTATCTATCACCTGTATCTTTTTATGAGTTGATATGAAATGGTTGTGTATGGTTGAATGTATGTTTACTAATTCTTCATCTCACCTGTATTTATCACACAGGTGGCGGGAGTGCCAGGTGTGACAGAAGCACTTTTCCTTGCTCGACAGGCTGCCCTTGCAGAAGAGAAGAAAAAGTCTGAGACCCCCATGCTATATAGATGTGGCGTGTGTAGTAAAGAGTACCGCAGTGCCAAGGCTCATTCTCAACATTTGGAATCAAAGAGCCATTTGTTCAGAGCTTCTCAAATGTCAAATCACAATACTGAAAGCAATGTTATAATCAGACCGCTTCAACACCCAAATTTGGGTAAATCCACTCAGCGGATAGAGAAGGAAGATATCAATGAAAGCGATGAGAGTGAGTGGGAGGAGGTTGATCCCATGGAAGAGGAGTCTCTGATGCATACCTCAAATGGCAACATGGAAGAGGAAGATATGGATGAGGATGACTTGAGTGAAGAGCTGGATCCATCTTGTTGCTTCATGTGTGATTTAAAGCTTAGAACAATAGAGAAGTGCATGGTTCACATGCACAAACAGCATGGGTTCTTTATTCCTGATGTTGAGTATTTGAAGGACCCTAAAGGCTTTTTAACCTATGTTGGTCTCAAGGTATATCTGTCTGCTTATAGTTTTAATGCCAGCTTATAATTTTGATGTCCTTTTTGTGTACTTCTAAATTTCCAATGGTTCATGTTACAATTTTGTTGCTCATAATTACAATTGTCTTCATCATAGTTATATACTTGTATAGCTTATTATTGCTGACACAGGTCAGGAGAGATTATTTGTGTCTCTATTGCAATGAAAGGTGCCATCCTTTCAGCAGCTTAGAAGCAGTCAGGAATCATATGGAAGCAAAAAGCCATTGTAAGGTGCACTATGGTGATGGTGGTGATGACGAAGAAGCAGACTTGGAAGAATTTTATGATTACACCAGCAGGTACAATCTTTTATACGCTATAGCTTTCTATGTTACTCCTCACGTCGCATAAAAGGATTGTGCATTTTGGAAAAGCGCAATTGTTAGTATCTAAATTATATTTAACACACTCAAACTTGTTTGATATAGTTTTGAACAGAATTTGCATTAATTTAGATGAAAATGAACTTTTTTTTGTTGAAATATGACTTTCTCGGGATAAGCAAATGTTTTGAAGATATTTTTTGGATATGGATTCGTTTTTATCTACTCCACTTCATCCCAAACACACACTCTTTATTATTATAATTTATTTTTTATTGTTATTATTATTATTATTATTATTATTAGTATAAGTATTATAATTATCATCATCATCGTAAGCCGGGGGTCTCTTTGGAAATAGCCTCGCTACTTTGAAGTAGGGGTGAGGTCTACGTACACACACCCTCCCCAAACTTCTTACTCTTGTGGGATCCAACAGGGTTGTTGTTTCATGATTATCATCACGTGGATTCAACCATCTATGAAACATGCTCTTTGATTTGTCTTTTTTTTTTTGAATTTCCTAGCTACGTGGATGCCAATGGGAAAGAGCTGGTTGTGTTAGATGACACCAGTAATGGAGTTGAGCTCAGTACTGGTGGAGCAGAGCTAATAATCAAGAAAAGAACAGAGAATGGAGTCTCTACCAAAACACTTGGATCTAGAGAATTTCTGCGCTATTACCGCCAGAAACTCAGGCCCAGCCGGGATGGCGATATCGCTCTTACCGCTGCATTAGCTTCCAGGTTCATGTTTGGCATATCATTTATTTTGGGCCATATATGTTTGAGGAGTCCAAAAGCTCATTTATCTTGCTTGCTTATGAAAAATGATTCTTAAAACTCGTTTCTGAAACCGCCTCCAATTCTCAAACCCATTCCTTCACCCCAACCCCCTCTGGTTCGGCAACCATTAGAACGTCATTCTCCTGGTGTGGCTGATAGGCTACAATCCAAAGTCAAACCAAACAACCATTAGAATCCCATTCCTTATTCCGTCCTGTCACCTGAAGTATAACTCTATGTCCCTTTAGTTAGTCTAAAGATGTTTTTCATCTATGTAGACTATGAAAAGCGATGCAAATTTGTGTCTTTCAGGTATAGAAGCTTGGGGCTAGCAACTGTGCAGTCGAGAGAGAACATGGTTCAGATGAAGTTGCTGAAGGCCATGAACAGATCTGGTCCGGAGGTCATGCGCACTAAGATTGGTATCAGAAACAATGTCATCCGAGTCCTCCCCAAGAACGTACCCTACTAAACCTCAGAGATGTATTGCATTTTCATGCAAGTCACACTCGTTCTTTGTGTTTGTCAAGTGAGCTGAACGACTTTCCTGACTATGAAACTCGAACCTTTGATGGCTTTTATCCAGTATGTGTGCTGCTGCACCTGTCCATGAAAGTTGCTACATATTGAATTCTCGTTATATTTTGTTATTTACCAATTTACCAGCTATAACCGGCGAATCCGTGGTACTCCTTTGCATCTTCATTTTCACAAAATTACTGTTTTGTATATCACAAACCACACCCTCCAGCGTCTCTATTGCGATGAAAGGTGTCATCCTTTCGTCTCATAACAACTTCTATTGCAACGAAAGGTGCCATCCTTTTAAAGGGTATTCTTGCAAGTGAGAAGTTGTTATGTGGGACGAAAGGAAAAAAATTTGTTTTTCACGGAGTTCAAGAAAATACGGAGTATAAATGAGTGTGGTTGAGCTTATTTGGGTGGAAATGTATACTTCGAATGTGAATTTATTTCATTTATCTCGAATCACATTGACTTTTATAAATTCTAATCCCATGGTACTTGGTATTGTTTAAACTATTACTACTCCACCCTTTTGATTTTTGAAGCTTTGAACTTACCACAAATGATTTAATTTAGGGGTTGTATGGTGTAAAGTGAAAACATCTCTGTGAGGGTGCGTGTAGTCTTGGGAGATTTAAATGGATGGCAGAAGTATTTTTTGGGACTAATAAAAAGTGAAAATGGAAAGGTTTTGTGAGACATGGAGTATTAAGTAGCATATGGTTCATCAATCTCAATAATTAAATCATTTAGTAATATATGCTTGTGAAGTTGACCTATATCCTTGATAAGCTTTTAGCTTTGTTTAATACAATAAAATAAATTGTGAAAGCCCTCAACTAGATAAATTTAATAATTTTATATTAATACTACGTATACATTATAGTTTTTGTTTAATTGTAGTTTAAAGTTTATCATGTTTGACTTAAAAATGTTAAATTAGACAAATACATTATGTTAAAATAGGGAAAATGAATGATGAACCAGTTTAACAATTCTTAATATGTTATTGACAAAAATCAAATATGACAACAATATTTTGATCTTTTGGTAATGATAGTTGTACGTGTTAAAAGGTTTCATGTTTAACTTGACACAAAAAAAGTGAAGTTAGATAGTTGAAATTGATGTTAAGGGAAGAAAAATTTTATGGTCTACAAAAATAATTTCAAAAATAGATAATGAAGCGTTTTTGGGGATAAATAAAAAAGGAAATATGGAATTCTTTTATAAGTCAGAGGAAGTAATATGATATATGACTTGACACGGAGATTAAGAAAAGTAAAACCGAATAATTGAAAATGGTGTTGAAAAGAGAAATTTTATGGATCCCAAAAACGAGGCGGAATCAATACGTTGGAGAATCATTCTCCATGTTTTTTTAGTTCTAATAAACGCATGATGAACGAGATTTAACTGAAGCAAATAAATGAAACATCCAAATTCTAAAACTATTTTTAACACGTAACTAAACAAATGAGGTATGGAACCACCCAAAATTTCATGGTAAAAGATAGCATATTTCCATTGTGAGTCACGGTTGGCAGTTGGAGACTTAAGACTAATTTTCAGGGCGGATTTAGGAATTTAGCTAGATACGGGGCCTTATTCAGTTAGAGACTTAGGACTATTTTTCAGGGCAGATTTAGGAATTTAGCTAGATATAGGGCCTTATTGGTCGAGATCCGGAGGTAGTGCTCCTGGTTTTTTAATAGGCAACATGAAATGAAAAAATAATAAATTTTATTTTAAATATTTATAGAATATGAAACGTTTTTAATAGAGAATGTGGAATTTTAATGTATAACCAAGGCTACATCTACCCGTGCTATATTTCCTTGATAAGCTACCTTTGTCAAAACCAATTCGACACATTTTCATGGAGTTTGGAGACTCTGGGTCTGTTTGGGAATATCGTTCGAAATTAACGTTAACGTTTTGGATAAAATTTTAATGGTACAGATTATTTTCAAAACGCTAACAATAATCTCTAATGATATTTCCAAATAGGCCCTCTAAAATATAGCTCTCAACAGTTCTGAATCGCTGAACAACTATGCGTCTAGTATCTCGTCAGACTATGTGTAGCGCTCCACCACCACTCATTCCAAATTAGCAGTCACTCAGTGTCACGTCAGTGCTGACTGTATTCATCATCTTACTTACTTTACACCCGTAGTTCTTACTCCCACTATAATGATTACACTTATTTTTATTTAATATTAACATATTTTTACTCAAATTAGAAATTCTATCTTTTAAAAAAGAATAAAAGACATACTTTTTTATTTTGGGGTTTATAATTTTTTCGTTTGGTTCTTTTCTTTCAAGTTTATTACTCCCTCCGTCTGAAAAAGATTGGAACATTTTGACTAATGTGGTAAAATAAGGAGTGATGAGTAGATTTTTAGGAAAAAGGTATGATGTGATAGGTATGGTATGAAAAAGTAAGGGGTAAAAGTGGTTTTTTAATAGAAATGGAAAGGACTTTAAGGGACGCAAATTTTTCGAAACATAACAGACTTTTTGGGACGGAGGGAGTATTACTTATCAAGTTTATTTTCGGTTAATTTTTTTTTGTTTTAGGTTATTTCTTTCCAGCGTAATTTAAAAATAAAGCATAAGAAAAACGTAATTTATACTTAAAACGTGTTTCCTTCAAAAATATAGAAATCATCCTAAATAGGACTAAAACATAGAGAAAAGTACTAAAATAAGACTTTCATGTTTTTTTTCCCGGAATAGGACTTTGCACTGTGGTAATGTGACTTTGCATTGTGGTAATGTGGCAGTGTACATGTGCAAATTACTATACTTTTTTGGTAAGGTATATGACCATGTTTGGTAATGTAAGTTCTATTTCGGGAATAAAAACATGGAAGTCTTATTTTGGTATATTTTTAATGTTTTAGTCCTACTTTGGTCTTTCTCACTCAAAAATAATAGTAGTAAAACGTAATTGTTTTAATTCAAAAGTGTGAACGAAAATATAAGTGAAATATAATGTCAAAATTATATATACAATATTGTGTCATTGGGTAGATCATTTGTCATGTAGTGACTTAGGCACAAAAAATTAAGGATAAAAATAGATGTTATAGTATAATAATTAAAATAAATAAAAAAAGTTCAAGAAAATAAATTGGGCTGAAGTACCATGGTCACAAAGATATCTCAAATCTCACGCTAGTAACTCACGGCACCACGTGTTCCTCTATGAAGGAGTAAGTATATGGTACAATCGGTTGTACCTAAAAATAGGATGTACATCCGGGTAATACTCATTTTGAAGTAAAGTACTACTCATTCTCGCACAAACAAAACAATTTATTTAAAATAGCGTGGTACTCATTCTGAAATAACACAGTACTCATTCTGAAATACGTAATACTCATTTGCACACATTTGTACAATATTCATTTATTAATAACGTAATACTCATTCTAAAACCTAGTAATACTCATTCTCAAATAATCTAGTACTCATTCTTAAACAACATACCATTCATAAAAATCCAAAATCCAAAATCTTAAAATTGGAATTAGAACATACGGAGAATTTGGAATTAGAGCTTTGCCTACCGGATCTGCGGATCGGGAGAGCTCCTTCATCGCCGATAGATTTCGCAGATCTTCCTTCTTCCTCCCGACCGATTTTGCCCGAAATTTCCGCAGATCTCCTTCTTCATCGCCTCAGATCGATTTTGCTTTCCGCAGCTCTCCTTCGACCCAGCTTCCAACCCGACCCGACCCTCCTCTTTTCTCCTCCGATCGACGCCTTTTCTACCGGCACCGGTTGTATAATTTGCATCTGTGAAGCATATCGATGTGGTAGTGCCATGTCAAAGCACTCTTTCTCTCAGATTTATGTTTTCCTTGGTGCATCTTGTTCCCCCTCCCCTTCTCTCTCTTCTTTTCCTCACCTTACTTTAACCACTCTTCTCACTTTCGCTAACTCCACATCACCAATACTCAAACTTTTCGTACCCTATAAAGTTGCTCGAACTTCAACATTTCACTTTCATGTTAAAAGTTAAAACGGGGGTGATTTCCCAATCAGTGAAGATTTGGGAAATGCATTCCCAAATGGTGAAGGTGTGTCTGACAATGTGCAGGGTGGTCAGATTTGATGCTTAACAACACTAGTAGTACCGTTAATTTATTTTTTTTAGATTAACGGTAGAGCCAGTACCGTTAATCCTTGGGTTATTTATAAATATGAAATGTAATACTCCCTCCGTCCCCAATTTGATTACAAATTGCGGGTTAGGAGTAATTTTTTTTACTTTTTTGAAATAATTTTATTTACAAATTGGTATATCAATAAGATATAAAAATTACATAAAAATTACATAGTAAAATTTCCTATTTTTTGTTAGGTGGATTGTATGGTGTAGGATGGTTAATGGTAATAGATGTGTTTTTTATGTTAGGTGCATTGTATGGTGTATGATGTATGATGGTTCACGGTGTTAGATTAGATTTTTTTTATTAGATAAAAGCATTAAATTTGAACATTAATAAAATTTGAACATTAATAGAATTTTTATTCATTGATGCACTACTACTGAAATTGAAAAGCATACGAATAAAACTTGTCGTACATATTTAAAAATCCCACATTGAAATTTATAATTTAACTAAGTACTCCGACGATGTCTTCGTGCTCGCATATCCATATTATTTATGAAGCGAGTGCTCACTGGCCGACCGGCCTGCGACCTTTGCCCTATAAATGGATGGACTGATTCATAACCTAGGGTAGGCCATTCAATTTCGTTTTGTAGTGGCATAACACTTCCAGAATATGCATCGAGGTAATTCCGAAGTGAGAACACTCGTGGAATAAGATCATCAACAGTAATGTTGCAATAACGACATACGGCGTATACATGCACACATGGCATGTGCAATGTGGCCCATTTCCCGCAACTGCACATTTTTTGGCCTAGATGCACGACAATCTCATCTAATCTACCAGTAGCTCCAGCGTTGCCCTCAACAACAACCCGATAAATCCCTTGTTGCGGATGATGGGGGATAACATGGCAATGTAAACGATGGTCTTCCATGCGTCTCACCTCGTTCCAAATATATTTTGGGAACTTAAATCCCGCTTGTAGCCATGTAAATCTGTTTGTACGCCTTTCTGCAAATAATTTTACTAATCGCTCGTACGTCGTCTTCACAATAGCGTATACCGGAAGAGACCTACATCCCTTAAGCACATGATTGTAGCTTTCCGAAAGATTAGTGGTCAGGATTCCATATCGAGCCCCACCATCGGAACAGAGTGCCCACTTCTCTAATGGCAAAGCCAACAACCAGTCATATGCCTCCTCCCGTTGTGACTTAATTTGTTGCATTGTTCTATTGAATTCAAAGACATCTGGGGTACTGGCTGCATGATACATCAAGCCCTTCAGTTTTTTTCTATTGAACTTCTTCTGAAAATTACTTCTCAAGTGGCGCAGGAAATATCTCCTGGTGACACGCTGCTCCAATAATTGGGGGATAGTATTGAAAGCTACATCAATGCACCCGTGCCTATCCGAAATGATGCACACCAACATATCATAAGGTACTACATAATGCATTTAATGCATCATGAACCAACTCCAACTATCCCCGTCTTCTTTGTCAACAAGGGAATATGCTAAGGGGTAAATCTCGTGATTTGTTGTCATTGTTACTGCCAACAACAACACCCCCTTATATTTCCCATACAAGTGGGTGCCATCAACAGAGATCACGGGAAAACAGCACTTGAACCCATCTATAGACGCTTTGAAAGACCAGAAAATGTACATGAATTGAAAAGTTTGTGGCGTTGTTGTTGGCCGCATTTGTATTTCGGCCACTGACCCAGGATTGCTTTGAATCAACGCTGCTAATAGAGGCAATAGCTTGTTATACGAATCCTCTCAGGATCCGTACAGTCGTTGAATGGCATTCGATTTAGCTAACCAACATTTCTTATACGACACAGAAATTTGAAATAAGTCGTATATATCTTTAATGATGTACCTCACCTTGTAATCAGCATCTGCAGCAATTTTAGAGAATATAATTCCCGAGATGAGCTTGCTTGTAATAAGCTTATCGTCCTTCTCTTTCGAAAAGTCTGGTCTGCATAAATGTTGACCTCTATACTGTTTGACAATCCAAACAGATGCAACCTCTGCAGCCTGGATGAGCCATGGACATTGTTCCGGATACGTGCACTTCGCCAGCCAATAATTGCGACGCTTTGAAGAAGTCTGAAAGTGTCTATGCTCTGCAATATTGCGTAGCGCCACTGCAAATTGAAGGCTTTTGAAATCACCGTACCGATATCCAATCTGAATTTCAGGGATACAGAACGTTGGTTGTAATGAGACTTCTTCAACGTGCCTAGGGATCGGAAATTCTAGAATTCCTTGTTCAGCAATGTTAATAGGCTCCTCTGTGTACACGTCCGGTGTGTACATAGAGACCCATCCAGATACTTCAGACTCATCTGAAGAGCTCTCTTGATAAGAATTAACAACGTACGTCGGATCCTCAGAGTCATCTTCATCATCCATGTCTCGTGCTGTGTTAGACGGTCCCGCCTCATCAACTTGGTGTTGGTGATGAACTTGGTGGTGATGAGCTTGGTGGTTTTGCTCTTCCTCCATTTCTTCTTCCTCGTTAGCCAACACTTCAACTTGGTGTGCATCTAGGTAAACCTCAAGTTCATCATATTCCTTCGTTGCCTTTTGAACGAAACACCTCCATGTTCGCTCCTCGGAAATGGGGAAAGGGCGTGAAGCAGCATAAACTCCATCCTTGTATTTGAGATATTTTCCCCAAATGTTTTTGATGAAATTGAGATTAACTTCACCAATAGCATCAAGGAATTCATTGAAGACCTTCTCGAATGAGATATCAAGATAAAAAACAAAGGCCTTGTTTGAATGCAATGAGTACTCCACCTCATTGTTCTTGATCATTATCTCACCGTTCCAATGGGCTAGCAAGACAAAACTACCATCAGAGGCCATTTTTTGGTAAGAGGTTGTGAGAGAAGTGAGTAGATTTGTGAGAGTAATGCTCGGTGGTGAGATTGTGAGAGTTAAGCAAGAAATATATAGATGAGATATTTTTTAGTTGGGTGGATTGAATGGTGTAGGATTGTTTGTAGTGTAATGTGAGATTTTTGTTTAGTTGGGTGGATTGTATGGTGCAGGATTGTTTGTAGTGTAATGTGAGATATTTTTTTGGTGGGTGGATTGAATGGTGTAAGATTGTTTGTAGTGTAATGTGAGATATTTTTTTAGCTGGGTGGATTGAATGGTGTAATATTGTTTGTAATGTAGTGTGAGATATTTTTTTAGTTGGGTGGATTGTATGGTGTAGAATGGTGGTGTTAGATGAGATTTTTTGTTTGGTGGATTATATGGTGTAGGATGGTTAGTGGTATTAGATGAGATATTTTTTTGTTAGGTGGATTGTATGGTGTAGATAGGAGAGGGCTGTGACAATGTTTTTTAACAATATATTTTTTGTAGTGGATATGCATTAACAAATTTCTTAGGTGTAGATCGGATGGATATTTTTTTAAGTTAACGGTACAGCCAGTACCGTTAACCTATTTTTAATTAATTTTTTTTAAATTAACGGTACAGCCAGTACCGTTAACCTATTTTAAATTAATTTTTTTTAATATAACGGTACTGATTGTACCGTTCATTCCTGACAGCATTGATCGGGAATGTTTTTTTCTTTTCTCACTGAACGGGAATTAATTCTTAAAACGGACATGGGTTGTCAATGTAAATTTTTTTTGTTTATGCTGACATGAAAATCCAAAAAAATTGTATTATTGGGTCATCTGGCGGGCCCACACTGTAACCGATGCTGGGCCGAGATTTCCCAATCGAACAAGAAACCGATCAACGTACCCAAGTAGCGTTCGATCTATGACGAGCAAATGATTTCCCTTTTCTCGCCGGCGCATCGTTCTTAAGCCCAATCTCGCAGATCAAATCTCTCTCTGTTCATCCTCATCACCGCCATCGCCAAAGACGCCAAAGCTTTGGATTGTGATCCCTCCCACCTGACGAACAGTGGTAATGGCGTTTACCTGATTCACTCCCTCGTGATATTCCATTATTGAAATGAAACTTTTTGCGTCGTCGGTTTTGTTGTCATGTCTAATTTCTCATTTGTTTGGGTTTTCAGCTGGACGATATTCTGGCCTGGAATCCATGGTGATGCCTGAGAGGCCTTCCTAATAGTAGTCGATCCGATCAGATGGACAAAAACAAGAACCGAACGGATCTCTTAGCCGCCGGCCGGAAAAAGGTTCCGCTCTTTGTTTTTCTACGTTAATTTCTCCTTGGCTTTCATGCCGTGTTTTATTCACATTTTATGGTTACCGAGGTTGTTCTTAAAAGAGCATATTGACTTTAGAGCATGCGGTAGAAGCTGAGTTTGCTTGTTGAACTCAGTTTTTCTATGGCATAAGAGAAATTTTTTCTCCCAACAGTAACAAACTCAGTATAATCTCAACTCCGTTTGGAGTGGGGTCAATATGTACACAGACCTACCCCTATAAAAACATGGCGTTGTTTCATAAAAAGTATATACTACCCCTAGATGCATTTTCTGCATTAAACTTCATAGAATGTCAGGGAAGTTTAGTTTGTCATTTTGATCGAGTCCTTTATTTACTTGGAGCTAAAACATTTTCAACAACGACTCTATGAAAAATGATGACGTGCATGTTTGCATTCCTAAATCATATATCTAGTCTCACAATTAGCAGTAGTGTATGAATGGATCAATGCTAGATGTATACTTTATCTTTGACCAAGTTTAAAAGATTTTCAATTCTAAGTTTGTTGGTTGCAGTTTTAAAACTATACTGAATGGATTATTTCTTAATCCCGATGAAAGCTAAATCATACAACAATTCACTTAGCAAAAAAGAACACGACTGCGCAATGCGCATACCACCAAGCCATAGATGAATAAAAGGCCAAAGGCAGAAGAACAATGTACTTAAGAAAAAAACATATTTCAAATTTATTTGACTTACATTTCATTTGGTACCAGCTTCAACAATATAGGCAGAAAAACAAAGGCAGCAAATCCTCAGGCAAACCCAACAGATCTGGGAGTGAAGCATCCACAGATCCTGCTAATGTTCTACCTGATACACAACACATTCCTGGTCCACAAAGACCTTTAGACTGCATCAGTCATGATGTCTCTTTGTCAGAGTTACATACTATAGAGGACCCTGTGGGCTCTACTACTATTCTTCCACCGGTAGAGGAGTCAGAGAAATCTGAAACAAACGAATCATCCACAGGAATCAATGAACTGGAAATGCAGACAGATCCTAGTGTGCATGCTGGGGATCCTTGTGTAGTTGAAGTTTATCAAACATTAGTTGATGATGTAAGATATGCTAATACGGAGCCAGCCCCTCTTGAATCTGAAGCGAAACCTACCTATTCAGTACGGAACGATCCTGATGACTTGCTTTCTTACCCCGATTCAGGCAATAATACCAAAGCACTTGCTCACGGGGTTGATGTGGAACGGCTGACTGACATAGATCAGGTAATAGATATCGATTGTTCCCTCACCTTTGGATCATTTCGCTTAGAATGTCTCAGCGTATTTAGCATTTTAGCTTGCAAACATGATTAATAATTAAGTCTCATTTGTTTCTGGCTAGGGGCAATGCAGGAGCCTTACAATCCAGATCCAGAGCAAGTTGGTGCAAAGAGTGATGTAGAAGTTGAACTAGAGTGTAAGCATTCTGTAAACGAGTTTGGTGGCCATGTCAGTGATCGGGCAACACCTGATGTAGGGGAGAATGGACTTACAATGGTACAGAATGAAACAACCTATCCCACAGAGATAAATGATTTTAATTTAATTTCAATAGAATCTAAAGATGCAGAAGAGAGTGATAGACATTCAATTCCACTTGATTCGTCGCATGAGGCAGTATCTGCTGTAAGTTCTCAAGTGGTTTGCGGCCAGAATGAAGGTGTTTCAACTGGTTTGCCAAGTGGGGAGATTATACAGATCCATTGTGTTTCAACTGATTATGATGGTGGCCACATGGATAGGGTTAATCCACATGCTTCTGTTAATAAAGAAAAATTGGTTGGGTTTTCATCTTCCCAAAATGCTTGTTTAATCAACCTGTCACAGCTTGCAGATGTTGTAAGAAGCCTTGATGAAGACGAGTTCAAGTTCTTGTTCATGTCTAGAGATTCAGCTGTGTCTGGATGCACGTCCAGCCTTTTTGATGCTTATGAGAGTGTGAAGGAGAAACTATACCTTGCCAATCTTGTAAAAGATTTCAAATCTTTACAGCTTGTTGAAGAATCAGAGTTACAAATATCAGATGTCAATGCATTAATGAATGAACTTGAAGACAAGAATGAAATGCTTGCTAATGAGCTTGAACAAGTTAGGTCTAAATTTCAGGTTGTTATTGCTGAAAAGGAGGAACTTCATAAACTCCTGCAATTGTCAAAAGATGAGGTTGTGGATCTTTCTGCAAGAATTGATGAGTTACAAATTAGATTAAGCATGCCACATGAGGACCTTTTCCACCTCTCTGAGGAATTGGCTAGCTGCAGAAATTTGGTCTCATCTTTAGAGGTTGAAAACGAAAAATTAAGTTCTAATCTCGATTTTCTATCCAAGGAGAATATGAAGCTTCAGGACGAGAAGGAAGACTTTGTGATTGAAAATGAGAAATTAGGAATGGAGTTGGCACAGTGCAGAAATTCATTTATTTCAATGCAGTTAGAAATTCAAGATTCTAATGAGAATCTCACTTTATTGAATGAGGAGAGAAGGAAGCTTGAAATGGAAAAGCAATATTTTGTCTGTGAGAATGATAAACTGATTGCTGAAGTAGCCGATTGCCAAAAAACTATAAAAGCCCTTCAGGCAGAAAAAACAAGCTCAAATGAGCTTTTGGCATTGGTAACTGAAGAATCAAAAAAGCTTTTAGAGGAAAAACAATCTTTGCTCAATGATAATGTGAATCTCGTAGCAGAGTTGAGGGAAAGCAAGGTTTCATTGGAAGCTCTTCAGATGGAAGTTTTTGAAAAAAGTACACGCCTCACCTCTTTAATAGAGGAAACAGTTAAGCTTGAGAATGAGAAGCAACATATACTCATTAACGATGAAGAACTATTGAGGGAACTGACTGAATCAAAAACCTTGGTTGCTTATATGCAAGCACACTGTAGTGCAGCTGTAGATGACCTGAAGAGTGCAAGTTTGCAACTTGGACAATGGACTGAAGAAAATCTGCACATGAGCAGTAGTTTGCAATTACAGAAGTCCAATATCAAAGATTTTGAAACCCAAAACAAGTCACTCTCTCAATCTAATGGAAGTCAATTTTCTGGTGACCAATATGCAGTCCAAGCAGAAGTAAGTTTAATTGATGATGATAGGTCATCTAATGCATATTTTATGTGTTCCCTTACCTTTGCCCCACTTTCCCATTTTTGAAACCCAAAACAAGTCACCCTCTCAATCTAATGGAAGTCAATTTTCTGGTGACCAATATGCAGTCCAAGCAGAAGTAAGTTTAATTGATGATGATAGGTCATCTAATGCATATTTTATGTGTTCCCTTACCTTTGCCCCACTTTCCCATTTTTTTTGAAATTATATGAACTTAGATACAATTTTAAAATCACTTACAATATTCGTGTATTGTACATTTTTCCATATTTTTGTCATGTTTTCCCAATGCGGTACATGTATTACTCCCTCCGTCCCAGCAGAAAATTCTAGTTTGTCTATTCGTGTGTTTTATGTCTAGAGCGTGTTTGAATTTGTGAATGTTATATATTTATATTGATTGTTTACCTCATATTCAAAGACATGGAATTATAATGTAAATTTTAATAATACTAGATTCAACTTCAATATTAATTTAGAATGTAACAGATTTATAGTATTTACCTATCTAAAATTGTGTGTGTGTGTCATTGACCAAAGTGTTGCATTGGTGACCATGAAAGTCAAATTTAGTTTTGAGCATAGATAATATTGTAAACCTTTTAATTTCATTAAGTTTATTTTTAAAGGGAATGCAGTATTTCTAAGATATGGTTTTATAATACTCCCTCCATCTCAAGTTAGTTTTCCGACATTGACTTTAGGGAGATTAAGGAAAGTGTTGAAAACGTGAGTGTGATGTTTAAAAGAAAGAGAAGTATTTTGAAACACATTCTTTTCCAAAAGGGAAAGAAAAAGTGGGAAAATTATTATAGGACGGACGAAAAAAGAAAGTTGGAAAACTTTTGTTGGATGGAGGGGGTATAAGAACGTATTTGAATTTGTAATTTAAAGTCTATGTAGTTTTGGCTTGATTTTTGACCATTTATTTGTACTGAATTCTACTGGACAGACATATTATTGGATGCTTAAAAACTCATTTCTCTTCTCTAGTGAAGGTGAGGGTGTAAATTTCTTTTTAAAGGTAAATAATCTCTCATCTGATAACATGCAGAATGTTTTTCTTCACTTCGAATTTATCCAAAGATATCTTGATGGTGCTGAAAGGGAACTTGAGAAACTTGATAAGACTGTTGAGGTGATTCACTCACATTCTGCATCCTTGCGCAATTCTTGTGGTGAAGTGGTCACACCCAGAATATCTAAACTCATTCAGGCTTTTGAGTCAAAAGTTCATGCAGATGACTGTGTGTCCGAGGATCAACATCAGTCAGGAAATCAAGTAGTTGAAGACCTCAGTGTGCTTACTAAGCAGCAAATACAAAATCTAAGAGCATTGCTTAAGGATGTACTTCTAGAATCCCAAAATGCTTTCAAATTATTTGAAGGTGAAATGAAGAATAAACTTCATACAAACACTGTGTTTGCAGAGCTGAATGCTAGATATGAGTCTGTAATTGAGCATACAGATCATTTGGAACATACAAACATAGTGCTCATGGTTCTTAATGAAACTTTTGGTCAGTATGCTAACAATGCCATATCAAAGGAAGGAGACTTTATGGCTCTTTATGACTCCCTGAAGAAAGATCAAGTAACATTGAAGGCAGAGAACAGTCATCTCAGAGAAGAGTTGAGTAACTTTCAAACCAAAACTAGTGAATTGCAGTATCAAGTGGAAGCGCTTAAGAAGGAAGTGGCTGACAAGGATTCAATACTGGAAGAGGAATGGAATTCTCTTGTTGCTGAGGTTGTGGAGATACTAAGTAAGCTAGAGCTGTCTACTGTACCTTCTAGCTCCTCTTTGTTAACTGTAAGAGAAACAGGATTGGACCGTCCCTCCCTGATAAGCCATATTTCTTTTTCAGTCAACAATGCCATTAAAATGATTGAAGCTCTACAGTCACAAACTGAAGCTGCTCGCTCTTCTCAAGAAGCAGCTGTCAGTAGCTTCATTGAAATGCATAAAAGGTTTGATGTCCTACAAACAGAGAATGAAATGATAAATGGTCAAATTAATAGGGTCTACAAGAATCTTATTGAAATTGTCAACGAGAGGCCTGATCAAGTAGGTGAAGCTGAAATTAACATAAAAAATGAGAGACCGATAGATCCTTTGCTTCCTGGTGTTTTTGATGCTGTTTTGGAGCAGTTGCAGAAGCTAAATAGTGAACGCCTGCGACTTGAGGCTACAAGTTCTGAACTAATTTCAGAAATGGACAAACAAAAGGAGTCAGAGGAACTGAAAAAATGTTNCCCCCCCCCCCCCCCAAAGAAAAAACAACAAACAAACAACCAAACAAAAAAGAAAAGAAAAGAAAAAGGAAGCATCTACACCCGACTCATATAATATGTTTTACTCTCTCCCAAACAGAAAGCTTCGTCTGGAGCACTTATTTTCGTCACTAAAATCCTATGGTTTATTTGATTGAACAAAACTAAGTTTTCATATAATTTACCAAAAAAGAGTTTTAAACATGTTGCATACAATAAATAAAGTAAAACCAACAAATACTCCCCGGGTCCCACAAAAAAAATTTCCTACTTCCTCTTTCTGTATGTCCCCAAAAAATTTCCTACTTTACTTCCTTTTAAAGAAGCAAACACATGGCTCAAAAAAAATTCCAGCTACATACTTTTCACTCTTCAACACTTCTCATAAATTCCTTCAAAAGTCAAATTAGGAAGTTTTTTATGATGTCATGGGTGTTCAGGTTTCTCAGGGTACTTTATGTTTTGTGGGGTATCTTTTTTGCAGCTTCTGGGGTGTTTCTATGGTAATTTTACTTGTGTGGTGTGCTGCTTGTTAGTTGTTACTCCTTTTTTCTCATACCTGATTTAGCCTTACTCTTGCTCTATATTTGTTCTTGGCTGTTTCACTGTATTCTTTACATTCTTTTGAGCTGGGATCTTTTGGAAAATCCTCTCTGCATAGGCGTAAGGTTTGCATACACCCACCCCCTCGATTGTGTGGGACTTTACTGCATAGGTTGTTGGTGTACCTTAGCAAAATTTAAAAGTTGTTCTTTGGTAAAAAATTACTCTTTTTTGATGGATATAGTATAATACTCCTTATTAATGATTGTTTTTTCACTCAAATGATATATCTTTGTGTCGCGTCTGCAGGTAAAGCTGCTCGCTGATAGAGATGCCTACAAGGAAAAGCAAATGATTAATTTGCAAAAAGAGATGGATCAGCTCAGTTTATTATACACCCAATTTGAAAATGAAAATTTCATCCTCAAAGAAAGCTTGAAGAAACTCAAGGAGGATGCCGTGGCTCTCAACTCACAACTAAATAATAAGGTTTTTGAAACTGAGCAGTCTGATCAGCGTGTGGCATCACTGAGAGAGAAGCTTAGCATAGCAGTTGCAAGGGGGAAAAGTTTGATTGTACAGCGTGATGGTCTTAAACAATCTCTTGCAGAGACGTCTAGTGAACTAGAGAAGTTCTCACAGGAATTGCATTTGAAAGATTCCAGGATTCTCGAACTCGAGATAAAGCTCAAGACCTATTCAGAGGCTGCTGAACGGATGGAAGCTCTAGAATCTGAACTCTCTTACATTCGAAACTCTGCTACTGCATTACGTGAATCATTCCTTCTTAAAGACTCGGTTCTCCAGAGAATAGAGGAGATCTTCGAAGATTTAGAGCTGCCAGAACACTTCCATTCCCAAGGCATTCTTGAAAAAATTGACTGGTTGGCCAAGTCAGTTTCTGGGAACTCTATTCTCTCAACTGAATGGGATCATAAAAGAATCGTTGGAGGATCTTACCCTGAAGCAGGAACTGGTGTCGGGGATGGCTGGAAAGAGGATACTCAATCAAGTTTGAGCTCTTCTGAAGACCTCAGAGTAAAATATGAAGATCTGCAGAACAAGTTCTATAGGTTGGCTGAACAAAACGAGATGCTTGAACAGTCTTTGATGGAAAGGAACAATCTTGTTCACCATTGGGAAGCTGTCCTTGATACAATAGAAATGCCCTCACAGCTGAGGTCTGTGGAGCCAAATGATAAGATTGGTTGGGTTGCTTTTGCGCTTTCAGAGGCTCAGAACTATTGCAATTCTCTTCAGCAGAAGATTGATAACTTTGAGGTTTTGTTAGAAGGCTCAAATAGAAGATTATTTGATCTTGAGGCTTCATTTGAGTCTGCCGTCAATGAGAAAGATGTCCTCTTAAAAAAGCTAGAGACTGTTACCTGTGACAATGAAACATTATCAGATATGGCTGCCCAATTCGAAACTGAGAACAATAATATGCAACATACAATCAGCTCTTTGCAAGAGAAGTTGGCTGAAATGCTTGGGAGGGAGGAACACATGCATCATATTTTGGGGGAGATAAAAAGATTGCAAGCTCTTGTTAGAGATGCTCTTCATGACAATGTCATTGATGATCATCTACCTAGTGTTGATGGCATTAAATATTTGGAGCAATTACTGAGGATGCTTATAGATAAATGTACGCCGATCTCTTTTAGCAAAGCTGCTAATGAAGATGCAGCAGTCGAACGTGTTTTGCAGGTTGATCGGACTGAAAGTGAACAAAGAGAAAGTGAATCCAGGTATGCTGAGGATAGAGATGCAGGTACTCCGAACATAAAGATGGGGGATGCTTTTGGTCACATAGTGTGTTTGAAGGAGGAGAGAGCTAGTTTTTTGGAACAGCATCAATCTTTGGTTTCTGAAGTTGAAGCCTTCAATACAAAAAAGAAAGAATTGTTGGAACTTCTTAGTCAGGAGGAGCTGAAGAATCAATCTTTGGTTTCTAAAGTTGATGCTCTAACTACACATAATAAAGAATTGCATGAATTGCTTAGTCAGGAGGAGCTGAAGAATCAATCTTTGGTTTCTGAAGTTGAAGCGTTAAATATGAATATCAAAGAATTGCAGGAGCTACTTAGACAGGAGGGGCCAAAGAATCAATTGTTGATTTCAGAAGTGGATGATCTAAATATGAAAAATAAAGAATTGCTGGAAGTCCTTAGTCAGCAGGAGCTAAAGAATAAATCTCTGGCTTCTGAAATTGATGCTCTGACTACTAATACGAAGGGAGTGTATGAACTGCTTAGTCAAGAGGAGCTGAAGAATCAGTCTTTGGTTTCTGAAATTGAATCTTTGAATATGAATATGAAAGAATTGCAGGAACTACTCGCACAGGAAGAGCCAAAGAATCAATTGTTTATTTCAGAAGTGGAAGATCTGAATGTGAGAAAGAAAGAATTGCAGGAACTGCTTAGTCAGGAGGAGCTGAAGAATCAATCTCTGCTTTCTAAAGTTGAAGCTCTGAATATGAAGATTAATGAATTACAAGAACTGCTTAGTCATCAAGAGGCGAGGAACCAATCTTTGGCTTCTGAACTTGAAGCTCTAAATATGAGTAAGAACGATTTGCAGGAACATCTTAGTCGGGAGGAGCTAAAGTCAGCTTCTTTAAGGGAGAAACTTAATGTTGCAGTTAGAAAAGGCAAGTCTTTGGTGCAACAGAGGGACAGCTTGAAGCAATCAGTTGAGGAGTTAAATATTGATGTGGAAAATTTGAAATCTAAGTTAAAACTCCAGGGAAATGTTATTTCAGACTGTGAAGAAAGGATCAAAGATCAGTCTGCATTACAAGAAAAATTAAATAGCATAGAAGCTGATAATGTGCTTTTGAGAAATCGTTTGGGAGAAGCTGAATATTCTTTGCAGGAGAGGGAGCATATGTTGGACATTATATTGAATGTTTTCAATGAAATCAACCGTGATTTCCTGTCTACTATCAGTAGCCCTGTTGAGAAGGCTAAACATGTTAGCAATCTCTGCTTAGATTTACAATCTGCTGTGGCTGCTTCTGAGCAAGAAGCTATAAAATCCAAAAGAGCAGCTGAGTTGCTGCTTGCAGAATTAAATGAAGTCCAGGAAAGAAATGATGGACTCCAGGAGGAGCTATCATATGCTCTTAGTGAGGTATCAAGGTTATCCAAGGAAATAGATTTTGCTGACACTGCTAAAAATGAAGCTATTGCTAATCTTGACAGGCTATCTGCTACCCACCAACAATTGTCAGCTGAGTTTCTGGTACAAAAAACTAGCGTGCGGGAAATTAAGGATGCTCTCTATTTTGTTAGAAATTCATTCCAAGATGTGCTTTTGAAAGATTTGGAGATTTTGCGCAAACTTGCAGCCAACCTAAAGGCGGGCTTAGGATCAAAATATGCCCTGACTGCCATTCCCCTTATGGGGAGTGCTGCTCCCCACGGCACTTTCTCTATTTCATCCGAAAACAAGGTACTATTGGACCAAAGTGTTTTATGTTGCTACAACTTGGTACTCATATACCACATCATTCAGTTTTTCATATCATACTACAAGTATTTTAAAAGAGAGAAAAAAAATCTGAGAAGACTCCAAGTACACGTGTGTATAGATCTTTTTGCTCTTTTTTCTTTTAAATATGATGCAAGTAGGGGTAGAGGCTGTGTACACATATCCTCCCAGGCACTACTTTTGTTGGATTTTACTGGGTTTGTTGTTCCTGTTTAACCGAAAAGACTGAAGTTATAAAACAAAATTGCTCCTTTCAAAAAATGAAGTAAAAAGTTGTTCCTCCTTAATAGCTTTCCATTCTGTTTACTGTTGACATTTTCTCATGACTGTATCTTTCAATAAATTTTGTCATTTTATTTTGTATAGTATTACTAGCTCTAACCATTTCTTTAACTTGGCCCAAATGTCTGAGCTTTTCTGTGATACCATGCGAAATTTTCTTAATATCTTTTTGTGTTTTACAATTTTTTTCACATCATTGGCCATTATACCAGCCTTGTTCTTGTATTCCTAGGACTAATTCTAATAAACTAAAATTCCACTGACCTTCAAATCTAAAAATTGCTCTTCAAGTAGTACTTTGTAAGAATGGAACATGTCAACACAATTGAGTTTTATCAAAATTAAGATGGGTTGTATTATTTTATTGTACATCTGCAGGCATTTGTCGAAGAACTGAGGTCTATTAGCGAAATGTTAGATGAGCACTCCCAACTGGTGCATGATGAAGCTAGACACATAACTGAATTTTTTGGCAGTATTCATGAAGAAATAACCTTACAAAAACAATCTTCTGAATCATTGAAGAAAGACATGGAAGGTCTAAAAACTATTGTGAAGGAGAAAGATTCTGAATTGATTCAGATGCGTAGATGCAGTTCGTTGCTTTATGAGGCATGCACTAGTGCAACATTCAAAATTGAAAACAGGAGAGAACAGTTACTTGAAAATAATATAGCCAGTTATGCTCCTGGAAATACTTTGGTATCCTGGAAACCTGTTGGCGGAGGTTTGACCGAAAACACTGACCTTTCTTCTGAAGATAACATTAGGTCTGTGAGTGAGAGATTGCGTATAGCTGTGGAGGACATAATGAATGTTCAAGTGGAACTTGTTGAATTTAACCAAAAGGACATTAAGGCTGCTATGTCAAATCTACAGAAAGAACTTCAAGAGAAAGATATTCAACGAGAGAAAATTTGTAGGGAACTAGTTAGTCAGATCAAGGATGCTGAAGCCATTGCTAGTAATTACCTGCAAGAACTTCAGTTGACAAAGGTTCGGGTAAATGATTTACAGAGAGATGTGAAGTTAATGGAAGAGGAGAAAACTAAATTGGAAGATAAAACAAAAGAATTGCAATATCAGGGTTCGGCCCTTGCTGATGCACAGTGCAGAATTATGTTACTTGAAGATATGGTAGCTTCAAAGGAACAAGGTATGCTTGATCTCTGTTGCACCACTGCATTTAAATTTTTGAATAGGAAACATCAAACTTGTGTGTTTGTTTTCAATTCTTATTGTTGTTCATGCTGAATATGTGTTTATATCAGAAAATGAGGCACTGATGCAAGCACTTGATGAAGAAGAAGGTCAAATGGAGGATATGTCAGCCAAGATTGGAGAACTGGAAGGAGTTCTGGTGCAAAAAATTAAAGATGTGGAGATCCTTGAAGTTTCACGTGGTAAGGCTCTGAAAAAGCTTTCTGTGACACTAAGTAAGTTTGATGAGCTCCACCATCTATCTGAAAACCTGCTCTCCGAGATCGAGTCACTACAGTCACAAGTACATGAGCGGGATGAGGAAATATCATTTTTGCGGCAGGAGGTTACTAGATGCACAAATGATGCACTAGCTTTAAGTCAGACAAGCAACAAACAAAATTGTGATGAAGTTTATGATTTGGTTACATGGTTAGACAAGACAATATCTGGTCTACAAGGGAATGATTCAATTCTTGATAAGGAGAAGGTTCACCATTTCCACGAATATCAAGAAAGTCTACAGAAGCAACTCATGTCTATTGTGTCGGAAGTGGAGGGCTTACGTGCCGCAACACAAAGTAAAGATCTGCTTTTGCAAATGGAGAAAGCTAAAGTAGATGAACTGTTGCAAAATAAAGATATTCTCGAAAAGTCCTTACACGAGAAGGATTCTCAATTGGCCATACTAAGAGATGTTGGAGAGCCGGGACATGTACCCAGCACAAGCTCTGAGATTGTGGAAATTGAAGCACTGGTATGCATTTCATTTTATAAGTTTTATCTTCTTATGATATTACTTGAAGTTTCACCTATGTTCCTTTCAATCTTGACCCAGTCCCTATCCATGTCGTACTAAATTCTTTTACATTTTTTATTTACCTTCATTTTCCTTTTCCTTTTCAATGAGCATATCTCATGAAGTATGAGACAAAGTTAAACTTTTGAAGATGAAAACGTATGGCAGGGACATTTTTATGAATTGTTTTTGGTCACTCCAAAACCTAAAACTCTCACTATTACAATTCCATCAATGCTAAATTTAACTACATGACTGTAGATCAATGTATGCATCTCTTTTTTGGTATTGAAATAGGCATAAGGAAACAGCTATGGAATTTTTGTTGTAATTCAAACCTCTGAATAAAATATTTATAAATTTGTTCTAAATTCTCTGAATTTCTCGAATCTCCCCATCTTCATTTGGTGGAGAATGAAGTCATCAAGTTTTTAGCTTTTAATATTTTGAAAAGGTTTGTTCATTTGGTTTCTAAGTCAATAGCTACCAAACTAGTGTATTTTGCCTCAACAACAAAAACACCCCATTTGAATCCCATGAGAGTAGGGTTTGGGGATGGTGTGTGTACACAAACCCTATACCTACTCGAAAGTAGAGAGGCTGTTTCCAAGAGGCCCCCCAGCTTGAGTAACATAGACATCCGAACAAGCACATAGGACAAAAAAAGAAACTAAAGGCATCCGAAGGTTAATGAAGAAAAACGAAACAAGCATAAAACACCGAGCATAAAAAACACACAACTACTAGTGCAAAAACGAAACCAACAGCAAAGTCTTATACTCTTATTTCTCCAAACGCTCCCATCTAAGGTCATATCTTTGGTAAGGGCCAAACGTGTATGGTCCTGTCTAATCACCTTGTCCCAATTCTCCAAAACCAACAAGCATTACTGTAATTAAAGCAGTCTCAATAAAGGGAAATGGAGATCTCTATTCTTACTGGTTTAACTTTAATCTTTTGGACTTGAGTTTACTCTTTGTTTTTAAAATCTTAACGAGTGATTTTTTTTCTGAAGGACTATCAATAACAAATTATGTAATGTTCCCTTGTCCCAAGTTCATCTTCCCATTTGAAAATGGCACAAAGATATATATATATATATGTGTGTGTGTGTGTGTGTATATATATATATATATATATATATGCATGCATGCATGCATGTATGTTTGTTTGTGTGTGTGTGTATGTGTGTACATACATATATGTATGTATAATAACATTGCTAATTTGCTATACATGTTTTTAATACCATATTATTTCTTGATTGTATGTTTGCCTGATCCCCATAGTTTTAAAAGGCGACCGAGGCGGTTTGCCTCGAGGCAGTAAGGTGGCTTCATTTTGGCTCCGAGGCTTAAGCCTTAGCAGGGATGCTTGAGACGTATGCCTCACAATGTTGAGGCGGTCTGAGGCGATAAGGTGTAACCGAGGCGCAAGCCTCAACTCTAATAAGAATTTCAACCATTATAAAGGCTATTTTTAAAAATTTATTGGGCCTTTTTTACAAAAACTCTTTTGTGCTTGTGCACTGTATAGTTTCTTAAGAAAAACTGAATAAACCTAGTAGATAATTAACACTTCAGTGGCAGTGTGGCACAACTTCTCTCTTGTGGTAGCGGCTAAGGCGATTGCTTCATATTTTAATTGCTTATCATCTATTTCTTTCAAGTTTTAATTTTTTTCAGTTCCTTCTTTTCCTGCACCCCTCTCCCTCTTTTAAATTCAATACAAACTTCAAAGAATGGTGTAACTTTTTTTTTTGCGTGAACTTTTGTCCACATTTAATTAATATATATAGGGTATCATTTCTTGTAAAATTCAAGAATTATGATTTCATCATTTATTTAACATGAAAATGGATTATGCATTTTGTTTTACCTCGGAGTACATATTTTAGTAAGTATTATTTTATCCATATTGAACTGAGGCTTATGCCTCGTTCCGCCTCAGGGCTTATGCCTCAAGGCATTTTGCTCCACCGCCTCAAGGCTTGTTTTTGCCTTTCAAAACCTTGCTGTTCCCTATGGGTCCTGAAGTTAATTTAATTACGGAACATTGATTATTGCTTTGTTTTATCGGCAACACTGCTAATTTTTGAAATTCAATCTCTGTGCTCTTGGTAGCTCTCAATCATTGAGTTTTAAATCCTTGGATAAAGTCCACTTCCCCCAAGAAACATTGATTTTAAATACTGTTCAAATAGCAATATTTCTAAACTAGATGCTTAAGTTTTTTTGCATTTGATAAAATTTGACAGCATAATTTTCTATTTTGCTTCTAATTCAGAATAACAAGTGGGTCACACCTGGATCATTAGTCACTTCTCAAGTTCGCAGTTTGCGGAAAACCAATAATGATCACATTGCCATTGCTGTAGATGAGAATCCTGTCGGTGTGGAGTTGGAAGATGAAGATGATGATAAGGGTATTGCTTTCTTAATCTTATTGAGGTTAATTTTTAGCATATTTATATAGTACTTTCAGATGTGATAAAAAATCGTTTCTGTTTTGAATTATATACATGGTATATACTTAACAACTATCAAAATTTCCTCTGTTCGAAACTTGAGGCACAAGAAAATAAATTTGTTTCCAAAGCCCATCCCTTTGCGAAGCCACAAGTGACGCTGTGTTAGATATTAGTAGACAACCCCCTTAACTTTTAAATATCCAAGAAAACTTTATTTTATCGCAATCTGCATCGCACTTGCATGTTTTCCCCTTGATTACCATCTATTTTGTGATCTCCCACACCCTAAATACTCTCATTAAAAGGATGGTTTATTTCCCTTTTTGGGTTCAAGAGGTTTTCCCTCAATGCATCAGGTCCTAGAGTCGTTATTATGAAAATTGTAAACGTGCAAAGTGACCTTTTTTTTTACATATGTAAAGTAAAAAGCAATCTATTAGGTTTTTAGCTTTCCTGTCAAACATATCAGTACATCATTACATTCAAATGATATAAATTTGCAGGCAAATGTGTCTATGACAGTTCAAGACCTAATTTAAATTTTTATTATCAATATAGTTTTTGCTTCTACTTTTCAAATCATGTTAGATAATTTGTTATGATGAAAAATAGAACCTACGTGCCTTGATTATCATAGTAGAACTCTTTCCCATACTTTTTACCAAAAAACATTGCAATTGAGTTAGTGAAAGTTGAGAAGGGTGTTTTGGTAAACATGAATTAAGATGGCTGTTATGGTCAATAATATTTCATTACGAGTTATAAATTTTAAGCATACACCTGCTGCCATATCCCTCTTGTGGGACTACACTGCACAGGTTGTTTGGTTGGTGGGAGTAAAGTTATTGCGTAATAGTGTTTGGTTTGGTTTGGAATGAAAATTAGTGTGTATTAGTGCGCTCATGCACCTGAACAAAACCTGTACATTACTACATTACATGGAAAAAAATGTGTATCTAACATTGTACTAGTGCTTATTTTTGTTAGCCATTCATTTCTCATCACATACATTAATTTCAGCACATGGTTTCAAGTCTCTAACAACCTCAAGGATGGTACCAAGATTTACAAGACCATTGACTAACATGGTAGACGGTTTATGGTAAGGATTTTTCATATGTTTTCCCCTTTTTGGGCAATGGAGAAGTGCAGGTGAGTTTAATACTCTGTTACCATGCATTTTTTGTATTCTTCCAGGGTATCATGTGATCGAGCTCTAATGCGACAACCTGCTTTGCGGCTCGGTCTCATATTTTATTGGGCTATTGTACATGCTCTTCTTGCAACCTTTGCCGTGTGAGAAATCGTGCAGGTGAAAGCGCTCCCTTCATAATTTGTTTTCAGGTCTTTGCCTCTTAGTGCTCATGGCAGGTGATTTACTGCTTCTCATTCATTACTCTGGAAACATAGAAAGCTGCCTTGCCATATTTTTGTGCGGGGGGGGGGGGGGGGG
>OOIL02003924.1:361268-466174 GCA_900332095.2 Cuscuta campestris | reverse complement strand
TATTCAAAGGACATGTTCTTCAAAGTGTTCTAAGTGCACTTCTGAAGATAATCTCGAAAGTAGATAGTTTATAGAAGTTGGGGAGTGGATAGGGATGAAAAGGATTCAAAAAACTAGGCGTTTGGTAGTTGAAACTGTCGACCTATTCGAATAACTCAAGAACTATTCGAATAGTTTGGATCAATCGCGTGGCTTGAAAAAACCAGTTCCTATTCGAATAAATGGTGATTTATTCGAATAAATCAGGTTGAAAAACCAGGACTTATTCGAATAAGTGGTGATTTATTCGAATAAATCAGGTTGATTTTAGCAACAGGAAAGATCACGACTTATTCGAATAAACTAAAGATTATTCGAATAGAAAGGCAACTTCCCCACACAAAGGCTGATCTAAAATGAGTTTTAAAGGTAAGATGATAAGGGAATGAACCTTAGAGATGCCATACTCTTTAACACATAATCTAAGACCTAAAACACTACCCAACTAAGGAAACAACCTCTTCGGTCTCGTTCCTTCCACCGATGCTCAAGTCCCTTCTTCACGGACGGATATGAACTTGTTGTAGCTTTGATTCTTAGCCTTGATGCACAAAATGATGATGATATTTTGTCACTCTTTTGTCATTATCAAAACCTAAAAGACAACGGGCAAAGGACATTGCAAAAATATATATGCATGATAGCACATTGTCCAACATGGAGTTTGTAGTGGGCAACACAGATTTAGGTAAGAGCGTTTTATTTGTTCATTTGAATCCATTTTTGAAGTCTGTCTATCACAAGTGTTTATCATTGCGTTGTTTATGAACTATTACTAATAAGGCCTAATTGTTACTATGTGTAATCTCAATGATGTTATTCTTCAGAAATGCTTTTAAACACATGGTTTAATTTTATAAGGCAATCAAAGTTAGCCTCTGCACATAAAAAAACACGAGCCACTTTTCTGGAGCTATAGAGGATGGATATATTGTCCATCTGTGCTCTTTTTAAATTGCCTTGTAGGCTAAAAAATATTCCATTTTCATAGTTCTGCTGGGTTCTAAACCTGGCTCCACCTAGGAGTGTGCCAGTATCCGTTCAAGATCCAACCGGTCCGGACCAGTGTAGTTTTTTGTTGATGGTTTTCAGTCTGGACCATTTTTTAAAAAATTACTCCGTAGTTTAGCATCATCCTACTCTACTGTTGCCCTACGTCTTACTTCACTAACTTCAAATTACACAATTGCTTCAAACGAACAGACCCAACCCACTCGGTCCCTCCATCTTCATTCTTCACGACACCGCCTCAGACCCTATCGGCGCACACTCACACGGTCTGATCGGCGCGCGCTTCCACGGCTCGACTGGCGCACACCCTCACCAGCACAGCACCACACCGCCCTTCACCACAGGACAGAGGCGGTGACACAACTTTCCCAGGTTTGTTCAAGCCTTCATTTTTTTTCTTCAAATTGGCACATTAAACATTCCTTCCAACTTACTTTCTATGAAGTTTTGGGCAGTATATGCATCATTGTTTCAAGGACCTAATGAAAAATCTGCTTTTCATAGGGGCAAGTTTGGGTACATCTTTCATCCCCCAAACCCAATTGAGTTGGGATTATCCTGGGCTGCTTTATTGTTGTTGTAGATGTTAAATATGCTTAGATTCTTGCTTGCTTTATATCTAGGATTTAAGGTTTTTGTTTTTGGGTGTGATAATTTCTTGGGGATCTGTTTTTAAATTTATAAATTGCTCTGTTATTTCAGTTTGTTGGGATTATCCTTGATTTTTTGTCGTCGTTGTTATGTCTTTTTTCTTTGACTTGAAAAAAGTTCTTGCTCTTGTGAAATTGTGTTCAAGATTTTATTATCCAACTAGTCTGGATGGAAAGACATATATCCAGACTAAACCAATGTTTTTTGGTGTGATATGTGGTCTGTAACTTTTAGTAATTTTGGCCTTTGGTCTAGCCCTGCCCAGTCATGGACCATTGCACACCTCTAGCTCCACCATAGGCTTGTGGGGCTGGGGTGGGGGGTTTAGGGGAGGGGGTAGGAACCATCATTTTCACCTGGTGACAGGTGTATAAGTTACTGGTGTCATTTTAGATGTTCTCTCTTTCTCTATATATATGTGTGTGTGTGTGTGTGTGTATGCCTTGCTTCTAGCCATAGAAAAGGTCCTCTTTCCTTTTGAAGCTATGATGGTACTACGATGGTCTGTTATATTTCCACCACTGCCATCCTCCACAACTATGGCAGCTGTTTGACAGATGGGTTTTAACTAAAATTGTTTACAACAAGAAACCTACTAACCTAGTGTAGTTCCAACTTTGTCGGGGTTTGGGGTGAGATGTACCCAACCATATCCTGTTAAAACTAAATGGCTGTTTCTGTTGGGTTCTTGATGCATTTACTGCACTAAACTTCATTGAGAGTAAGAGGCAAGTAAAGCTTAATTTTCCATTTTGATAGAGTCCATTATTTACCTGAAGACTGAAGTTAAAACATTGTCAAAAATGGCCCTCTTCGCTCCATTGGCAATAGACACTTTTAACATTAAATGTTTTGCCTAAATTTTTTTCCTAATATGCAGGTCATCCTCTCTTTCATGCAGTTATGCAAAGTGTATTTGGTAGCAATTGAGATTCTTAGCAACCTGCTACATCTATGACTGAATGGGTGGCCTAAAATTTTACTACGTAATAATTTTTTTTAAAATCATTGAGTTCCATATTTTTATGGGAACAGTGAAAAAGGTATTCAGATGCTTGGTAGATTTCCCAAGGAGCAATGTTTTTTAATGGTTGCATGTACAACGCCTTTAATTTCATTCCCCTTAGTATCTATTGTTATCTAAATAGCATCCATGTCAGTTTATAGGATGTTGTGCACCCACTGCAGTTCTGGAATGTGATTCCATTGTTTATGAAATAATGAACAAATTCCCACTTCCATTTCTGGTAATGTCAAATTGAATTTTGATGGATGTTTTTTGCCTATTTCACTTTGGTTTCATTTAGAATATGATACTCTTCATGGAGAATTAGTCTATAGTAGTATTTTTGAATTTAGCTTGCTAGGAAGATCATGATAGTAGTATAGGTAATATTTGTATTTACTGTTTTTTATTATGAAGTTATGAATTGAGAATTGAAGTATTGAACTATGAGTAGAGGATATTCAACATTGCCTCGAGCCGTCGACATGTCCTCTTGCTTTCTGCACTTGTGTAATTGTCTTATTTTTTTACTGCTAGGCTACCCAATTTAATAATACAGTGGATCATGGCTTTCAACATTTTAATTTCTTCTTGGCATGCTCTCATTATCTTTGGTTGTTAGTGCAGGCTAGTAAACATACAATTATTCTCATGCAAACATCTCCGAATAGAGCAACTCGTACTTTTATGGATTATGATTCCATTAACCAAGCAATGGATGGTATGAGTTCTTTAAAGACAATTCTATATACTTAATGACTTATAGGAATGTAAGAGGAGCCTATCAATTATATAACTCCCTCCGTTGCAAAATAAACTTCACACAACCCTTTTTTGTCCGTCCCAGAATAGACTTCCTATTTTCCTCGATTCCTTTAAAAGGAAAGAAACATGTGGCTCACAACATTTCTTTCTCTTTTAACAAAATTCTAACCACACTTTTCACTTTTCAGTGCTTCTTAAAATCCGTGAATTCAAACGATGATGTTTATTTCGGGATGGAGGGAGTGTAAGATATGATTATATGGGATGTTTAAAGAGTAACAATGAAAACCCAAAGGGCTCCAACAAAATATGTAGATTGCGTTACATACTGAACAAATGTTTATTTACACCTTGTCTAACACAAAATTTGGAAAGTAGTAATACAAATAGCACCATTCTCTTGACATCTGTTAACATATAATGAACTAATGTGAAAATACATTACAAACACCATTCTAGAATCTTGGACCGTTGATCGGTTTCTGTCATTTCACTTCTCTATCTAGATTAATTTCCTATCCTGCTTTAGTTTAGCACCCAACCCTTCCTTACACAATTGTGCTCTACCTTATACCGATATTTCTTCCTGCTGAATTCATATCATATAGGATATACCAGACAAAGTATTCTCAATTGCTGTTGTTTTATATCATCTGCTGCACTAGCTATCAAGTTTCCACTAATTCTTTTACTCCACACAACCTCATGTTACATGATATACATTGGCCATTAATCAATCAAATCTGAAAAAGTAAAAGATGCATATCTGTTATGGTTTCAAGTCAATTGCGCATAAGCACAAAATATGATGATGGAAACTGATACAAAAAACTTTATCGCAATGTAAGAAAACTGTTTTTTTGTTACCTGTTGAAGTTACTTTTGGTCTGTAGGATGTTCCTTTTCTTTCTTTCTGACCCTTAAAAGTTCAAAGTAAGTGGGGAGGTAGGTTGTCAGATTGCTATTAAAGTTAATGAGAAACACCAAACACATATTTTTTGTGCCCATCACATATCATTATTTCACTCATATTTATCTAATATGAAATCAGTGAATGTGGGTTAAAAATTTAAAATAACTCGAGGGATTAAAATTTGAAATGTCAGTATATGTTATAGAGACTAAAAATGGAAGACTCTTTTTATTTATTTGACATGTTTCAAACTTTATGAACACACTCAACACATGCTATTGATTTATATCAAACCCAAGTCCAAGCATGATAGTTTTCATTTCAGCTCATTTCTAAAGAAGAAATGTCAATCTGTCATACAATGATCAAGGACATGAGTTCATTATTTTTCATGTTTATGTGTGTGTGTGTGTGATCTCCCTATTTCCAAGGACGTGTGAGTTTTGTTAAATACTTCCTCCGTCCCTGAGTATTTATTCACTTTTGACTTTTTTTGGTCAAAATTGGCAATATTTGACCACAAATTAAATAAAAGTGATATTAGATATTGATACAAAAATAATTTTATTAGATTCATTTTATAAAATATTTTCAAAATATTATTTTATCTAATTAATTTAAAATATATATTTTATTTAATTATTAGTCACAGGTTGAAAACAGTTGACTGCAAAAAGTCAAAATTGGACAAATACTCAGGGATGGAGGTAGTAGGAGATAAGTCTTGAGTGAGATAAAATGATGAATGGTTTTGTGAGACCTCCCACCACCACACTTTTTATTAAAGGGATATGTTTTAATAGTTAATAAAGTTGTTTGATCAGAGTCTGAATCAGACCAGACCTGGGCTGGTCCTAACTGGACTACCCGGTCAAAAAAATACCTATGTACTCCCTCCGTCCGGAAATATTCTTCCCATTTTCCTTTTTGGTCCGTCCGGAAATAATCTTCCCATTTCCTTTTTTAGTATGCTTTTTAAGGCTAAATATCAATAATACCCTTCTATTTTATCACAAATCTACTTTTTTAATACTTTTTTAATAATAAGAGAAGATTTAAAAGTTTATAGTTTGTGCATTTTTGAAAATTTTGCATTTTTTTTACTATTCCTTAATAAGCGTGCCAAGTCAACACGGGAAGAAAATTTCCGGACGGAGGGAGTAGTCCAATAATGAAAAAAGATTGGACCGATCCAGTACCAGTCTTTCAACAGGAACTATTTGGTCAAGGACCGATTTGGCCAGACTGCGCACAGGGTAGCAAACCCTTTTAAGCACTAATTTTATGGAATCTTGTGTATTTGAGCTTCTCTCTGAATGTTATATTTTTAAGGCAAAGTTTTAAACTTTTATAATATTATGATTATGATAAGTTGATAACTGGCATGTCCCTACTTGGTTGCAGGAATTTGTGCACTATATGAAAGAAAGCTCAAGGAGTTGAACCCAACCATAAGAAACATCTCTTATGATATCTCTGATCTATACAATTTTGTTGATGGGCTTGCAGACATGAGTGCACTAGTGTATCTCTCTCTCTCTCTCTGTCACACACACACACAGACACACACGCACACACAAATCATGCACGTATTCGCTTTTATCAATCCCATTTAAGCATAAGTGCAGAATTGTTCTAAGATAATCCAGTTTCCATTTGAACTAGCCGTTGCGCTTCGTGCATCTGAAACTTCCCTCTATTTAATAAGCTGCAAGTCATGTGCTGATTTGTTGCCATTTTTGCAGCTTTGAACACTCAATTCAGGCTTACCTGCCCTATGATCGGCAGTGGATAAAGAGGAAGACGTTAGACCATTTGAAGAGATTGGCATCATCAAATTGATATGGTAGATGAAATTGCTGAAATGAAAGCTGTTATGAGTTGTGCAGATCCTTGATCAAAATACTCTTTTGCGTATCACTCTATATAATACTATTTGTCTAGTATTTGCAGCATCATATTGAAGTTGATTCTTATTTTGCCAATTTTAGTTTGTTTCCGTTCTGACTGGCTCTCCCCAGACTGCCCCTTATTGCTGTGTAAAAAAGCCTATGCTTAAATTTCTTAGTATAGCTATTAATGTAATGACTCTTGGCTACTTTTTTTTGCATGAATTTATGAGGATGTAAAAGCTTTGTTCATGATGGTTTGTCCACTATTGAGTATTATCACGAACGTCCATGGTCATGCATAGAATCCCCATCCGTTTTTTTCTACTGTAAAAGGGTAACTGTTTTTGCGCTTTAAACTTTGTTACCTTATCGATATTTTTGGCAAGAGACTCTCTTAGGCTCTTTTTGGTACGTGGAATTCAAATTATGGAATTGGAATTGAGAGCTTCAATTTCAATTTTGGTGTTTGGTAGCACAAAAATTATGTGGATTTGGAATTGATAGTGCAAAAAATGAATTCGAATTGGCAGAATTCAATTCTATGGAATTGAATCTCATGGAATTTCAATTTCAATTCCATTTCCAATTCTGCTAATTCCGCATATCAAACGGACCCTTAGGGTTCATTTGGTTCACGGAATGGACAAAATTGGAATTGAATTGGGAGTTAAATTTTTATGGAATTGATTTCTCTAATTCTAAATTATTTTTCACACTGTCAATTCCAAATCCACATATTTTTGTGCTACCAAACAATAGAATTGGAATTGTTGTTCCCAATTCTTATTTCATAGTTTGAATTTTGTGTACCAAACAAAGCCTTATATTCTCAGAAGAACTACTGTACAACATTATAAATTATAAATAAGTTCAATCCATAAAGGATTTGAACTTGAAGTATGGAAAATTTAAATTTATTTTTTTACTTTCGAGTATGTGCTATGTGCAAAGTTTGTGTAAACTCTCTTTCCTCAAGCCCTACTTTTGTTAGATTATATTGGGTCGTTGCTGTGGTACATGAGGATTTAGTGTCATGATTGTTCATATGCGTTACCATCTTTGACATTATAATTTTGGCTAATATTATATAAAGTGATTGTGGCATGCGACATGAAATGGATCAACACATACAAAGTATTTTTTTAATGTATCAACTTTAATTTCTTTTTAAGAATAAATTTTGCTCTTATTTTGATTAAAATATGTTATTTCTATTTTGGTTTATTCTTCATGTTTTACGGTGTAATACTATTCTAGTCTTTTTTCCTTCATAAATTTGAGTTTAAGCATGCACCTTTAAAAGGCCTTATACCAGGGAGTAATTAATTGGCTTGAACTTATTTGTTTTGGTTCAATGTGTCTCGATCTTCCATATGGCGTAAATTATATCGTACGTCCGGTTGTACTGAATTTCCGGTACAACCGGCTAATTGAGGAACGGATGAGATGAACAGAAGCTGCCGGAATTATTGCCGCTCCTCTATTTGCCGGGACAGGCCACTGGAGACGAAAGACGATGGAGCAGCGAAGACGGAAGACGATGGAGCAGCGAAAATGACGAAAAACGATGGTGGTGAAAATCTGGCGAAAATGATGGAAAATGAAGATCTAAGGAGCAGCGAAGGTAGTGGCGGCGTTATAGATTGAGGTTGTGGGTCGGGTCGCGTAGATCGAGGAAGAAAGCCGTTGTAGATTGGAGGACAGGCAGGGATGAAAACCCTAGTTGAGTCGGGTAGCGAAGGAGAAGCGCCTAGAGAAAAGGTTATTTATGGTATGAATTTTATTTTATTTGAGAATAAGCATTAAGTTATTTGAGAATGAGTACTATTTTTATTCAGAATGAACACTACGCTATTTGTGGATGAATATTATAATTGTATTGAATAAATGTGTAAAAAAGAGTACTACATTATTTTAGAATAAGTACTTACGTTATTTTAGAATGAGTACCACGCTTTTTCAAAATGAATAGTTATGTATGTGCGAGAATGAGTACTATTCTACTTCAGAAAGAGTACTACCCGAATGTACCTATCTCTATGTACATCCGGTTGTATCATATACCTTTTCTCCATATGGTGTGGGCCGGGACTAAATTTGTTCCCAACACTCAAAAAGTATATATACCCTCCGCCCCATTTGTGTTAATAGAAGGCGGTAAACAGATTTACGAGGTTGTTACTTGTGTGGAGAGAATGTTATCGTTGACTCAGACATGGTTATGTTGTATAGAAATCATCCTAAATAGGACTAAAACATAGAAAAAAATATCAAAATAGAATGAAAAAACCATATGATGAAAAAAACACCACTTCAAATGGAATAATAGTACTCAAATGTTATTCATAAATCATAAGATGAAAAAAACACCACTTCAAATGGAATAATAGTACTCAAATGACGGCAATCATGTTCGAGTGCTAGTAAGAAATGGATTGAAGAAATCCACAACAAACAAGAGAAATTAGTTCACACAAAAAAACTCACTTGAAAAAATTACTCAATTAAACAATCCCGTAGATCTGTTTACCGAGGTGATGGGGGAACAAGAGAAGTGGAAGTAAAAAGAAGGGTAATTTAAGTAAATAAAACTTAAAGATATCACTTTTTAGGATCAGTTTTATTTACTCTAACATTTGTCAATGGAAAATTATAAAAATCAATTAATATCATTCTTTTTCAAAATGGAACGGTACAATATCATGTCATGCTAAAACCGTTCTAAAAAAAATCAAGCATTCATAATTCAAATATTGAATGAAAGACAACTTTTTATGAAAATATAGAGCAGAAATGGAGGAGGGTCGGGGTTTTCGAAGAAGATGAAGAAAATGGTGGAGAATCAAGAGAAAAAAAGAAAAGGGATCAAAATCATAAAATTTAAATTAATAAAATTATAATTTGACCCCAAATGACCTGAAGGTGACTTAGAAACCGCTTATTGGACCACCGGTGAAAGAATGTTGAAAGTTCGTGTACTTTTGTGATAGGAATTAAAGTTTATATATCGAAGTGAAATAATGATGAAAGTTCGTATACCATGGATGAAATTTACCCGTAACTTTATATATGTACATATGAAAATTTTATGTAGCAACACTGTATATCCAAATTTATAATATAAAACTTTTCAAATACAGATAAAGAAGAATTGTTTTTTGTTCAAATTTTAATTTCTTACCCATTTATTTGAATTTATTATTTAATTTTTTTGCTCATTATTGTGTGATAGAACACAACCTGCAATCATTTTAGTGTATAAACTGTTGACCGAGATTGCTTTTATTGATCGAGATAATAATGGATTATTTATGTCAAGTTTTCCTTTCGATTAAGATTTATAAAAAAATGATGCTTAGTGTTAGTTCCATGATATTGGCTAATATTTTGGCAAAATAGAATCCCATATTTGTTAGGTGTTTTACTAGGTAGAAACTTCTATTTGTTAGGAGAGGTTTATTTTATTTAGACTTCTAGAGTTGCTGCGGTTTTCGAGGTTGACACAGAAGATGCTACAGCACGATGCTGCAACACACTGTTTGGGATCAGAGGTCTGAGCACGGGATTCTAAGCTGCAATCTGAATTAGAGACCTATTGGGATTGTGATTACATGATAATAACTCCAGCTGTACATGCTAAGGAATCTCAACTCTTTAGGCTACTTGTGGATCAAGATTAAGGAAGTAGAGTTCAAGCCAACTTCTACTATTCTATTCCTACTAGGATTGTGTTAAGAGAAGCCTATAAATACGCAGCAGGTCCCTGGGAATTACTTGGAGCGATTGAGAGGGAAAACAAAGAATATACGCTGATGTAGAGCATTCCTGTCGCGTCCCGGAGCTTCCCATGCGTGAAGAAGGTTGCGATCTACATGAAGGAGGAGATTTTCAACGCCAAACTGATCGTGACATCCAGAAGATGAAATAGAGTTGAACGAGTGGGCTGTCAACACGTTTGTCCTCGTGATCTCGGTGGAGATGTGATAGCCGAAGCGGATCTGAACAGAGTTCGAGTTAGAAATCCTAGATTAGAAGTTTTGTCATAACAATTCGGAGAAGAGTGTCTCATCATGTTGTTATGTACCGGTGTAACTTGCATCTAGTGATTTAGTGGAGGGCTATTACACGGGCGTGGGCCCCGCAGATTAGGAGAGTTTCTCTGAACTGCGTAAACATATTTGGTGTCATTTTTACGCATTTTATAGTTACAGCATTCTGCTCAGTAGGCGCTGTAACACCCTCTGAGTCATCTGCTTCTGAGTGTGCTTGTGGCAGAGAAGTGTTATAGCACACCTGTTACTGTGACAATGATGCAGCATCTTATCTGCAGCATAGCTGAATGATTTGTTTGCATAGTTCTTAATTGGCGATTTTCGTTGCGCCCCCACGAACTTTCACTTAGATGGTTTCAAAGTTCACATTTAAAATGTTAACGTTCTCACATTTTCATGGCTTTAATGGGGATATTTTCAAGTTTGAAAAAAGATCCACTTCTTTTATGCTACAAATAGATTAAAAATAGTGCTCTCTTTATCCACTATTTTTTAAATGGGTTAGTGACATGCAAAAGAAGAAACAAAAGATTATACAATGTGAACTCATGCTTTTACAAAAATAATGCTCTCTTTATCCACTATTTTTTCTAACTCAGTTTCTTCCAATGTGAAATGTGGTTTTTCAACCTAAAAGAACATGCTCATAATATACAAGTTTATTTATAAGAAAAACTTAATTATGTATTACTCCCTCCGTCCCAATTTATATTACATATTTTAGTTTACGATGTTTGACTGAAATTAATTTCAAATTATTTTATATGAAAAATAGTGTAAAATTAAAAAATAAGCTATACCTATTATTTAGTGAGAAAATTCGATTTTTTATCTGACCCTGAACGCGCTCTTTGCAACTCGAGATTAATCGATTTCTTCTATTCACATTAATCTATTAATCACCTCTAAGTAAACTTATGCCGAGAAGGTATATGGTACATCCAGATGTACCTAGAAATAGGTACATCCGGGTAGTACTCATTCTCAAATAAAATAGTACTCATTCTCGTACAAGTATAAACATTTATTTCGAAATACGTGATACCCATTCTGAAATAAGATAATACTCATTTTTAAATAAAGAATTACTCATTTTTATACATTTATCTAATATAATTACAATAAATAGCATAGTGTTCATTCTTAAAAAACAGTACTCATTTTCAAATAAGAAAATAATCATTCTGAAATAAAGTGTTGTTCAATTTTTTCACAACAGTATCCTCATTATCAGATTCATTCCAATCCCCAAAATCTCTTCAACTTCTTCAGTCCCACCCACCTAGGATTTCCAGGCTTCCTGTTCAACTTCTTCAGTCCCACTCACCTAGGGTTTCCAGGCTTCCTGTAAAGCCGCCGCCACCATAGCCATCCCTCATCGCCCTCTCCATCGTTTTCGCCTCCTCCCAATCATCGTGCCTCGTCGTAGCCTTTCTTTCGCTGGCCTTCTTCGATCGTCACCCTCCTCTCTTCCTTCGCGAACTTCTTCGATTCTTCGCTCCTGCCGCTTATTTCCGCCGGCTGTACGGTTCTTCCCGTACAGCCGGCTGTACGATATAATTTGCGACTTATGCCTGGGCACAAAACACACAATCGATTTTTTAGTCCTCAATTTAATCAATTGTTATCACGATGTTGCGCTTCAAAAATCATATCCAAACCCAAATTTCAGATCTATTGCATCTTCATCCTCATCGGTGACTGGTTTTCTTCGAACCCTAGGTTCGAATTCTCCATTTTGCTTCGTTCTTGGCCAAATTTCAATCAAATTCAATCAATTTTTTTTTCTTCTTCTTCTTTATCAATTTCATCAAATTAAAGATGCCAAGGACAAGAAGGGAGAAGCCCCCTCATGTTCCGATCGTGGGTAGGGTTTGGAGGTTGGATGGTTTGACACATGTTCACACCCAAACCAATATCCGGTTTGATGATAGCAAGGCCGTAGAGAAGTTCCACAAGAAGTTCCTTGAGAAGGAGATAATAGCGCCGAAGATTGTGGACCCGATCCTTTTTCACGACGCTACCTATGCCCCGTGCAAAGTCCCCTTCAATCGACAAGGTTTGGTCAAATTCATTTCTTTGAAGTATGATTTCTTTTGTCCAAATCGTATTCGTCAATTTTCTTCGTATTACTCTCGGAGATAGTCCGGTCTTGATTTTCCATGTTGACGGCAAAACAATTCATGTTTATGCCAAGACCTTGACGGCTATCCTTGGTCTTCATCAAGGCGAAGTCCGTAGTAATTTTGATGGTACTTTTGAGGACCAAGCCATTTGGCAACAACTTGGCGTACCCTTTCATCGGCTTTCGTATGCCAATTCCTCAAACCCGAGTGTCACCAATCTTACTTTTTTTCTATGTGTTGTTGCCCCGCGATTCAAACCATGGTGTTGTGAACAATGATGATATCCGTTTGTTTCACGTTCTTTTAAACAACGTCAAAATCGATTGGGTTCATTACTTTTTCTTTGCTCTTCGTGATGACTCTCGACTCCATCACCTCCTTTTTGCGCTCCGATCATGTTCATACTTGTTCGATGCGAAGTGGACTTTTCGCGGGACATCCGGGAGACCGAGTTCACCCATTTCGTGTGCTGGAACGAGGGTGAAATGCCACAGCCACGCGCGGTCGCGATTGAGGAAGACGAGAGCTTACACGAGAGTCAAGCCGAGGCCATGCCGAGCCACGCCGGAGAAGGAACGAGCAATGCCGGAGAAGGACCGAGCAATGCCGGTGAAGAGACGAGCCGTGCCGCGGTGAGAGAAGCCCGACGCCGATGTCCATGACCGAGAGAGGAAGAGCTTGAACCATCTTGGGTCTAGAAGATTTTGAATGCCATCACTTGTGTTCGTGATGACATCCGGGCCGACATTAGAGAGCTCTCCGATTGAGTCTCCTGGCTTGAGGATTCTCGCTTCTCTTGCTCCTACCGTGGACCGCGTCATAGCTACTCGGGAGGACCTAGGCCGACAAACTCTCTATGATGCTTCTCTTTACTTATGTTGACTATTGGCATGTTTTTGTTGTGATGACATTGTTATTGGTGACTTTATGTTTGTGTTGATGTTCTAACATTGTTACTTACATTGTTTGTTGACATTGTGGCATGTTTTTCATTGATTGATTATGGTTATGTGTTTGGGTTGGCAATATGGTTCTCGTTTAGAACATATTGTTGCTTTGTATTTCTAACTTGCTTTATTTCATCTTTTAAAGGAAACTCTTGCAAAGTTTTTCGAAAACTCTTTTGGGTTATCCTTCACTACCTGTGCTTAGCTTAAGGGAGAAGAAATCTTTTGGTAATGCCAAAAGGGGGAAGGAATATAATGATAGTTGAGAATTTTTTTCAAAAATGTTTTTCCGCTATTACTCCGTATTATTATTACATGCACTCACTTTTAACCTTGTAGGGGAATTATCCAAAAAGGGAAGTATTTCTTGAATTCTTTGCTTTTATCTCAACTATGTTTGTCATTATCAAAAAGGAGGAAATTGTTGAACATGAGTTCAAACCCCTTTAGATATTTCTTGAAATAATTTTTTCAGGTTTTGATAAATGACAAACGCAACGCAGAACAAAAATTTATTTTCGGTTCAAGTAAGCAAAAGAGACACATCAAGAAATTTACGGCAACAATATTTCGGCATTCAAATCCCTACGCAAGATTTCAAAGTGAAGAGAAGTTTTCCGAAGACTTTTACTTATTTTGAGTCTAGGAAATCTTGTCAGGATGACAAAATATCTTTTAAAAATTATTTTTCTTGAGGGTTATACATTCAAAGGTATATTTATTTTTGGAGCCAGTTGAAAAATCTTTTAACGGTTCAAAAATAAATTTATTGAGTCAATTACAAAAGATGTGTCAAACATTTTAAGATGATTATTTTGATATTAGAAAAAAAAATTGGCGAACAAAAATATTTTTACTCAAATATTTTTTGATATCGTTTGACATAGAAAATATTTTTGGGACTCAAATTCTACACCCCAAATACACAAATCATTCCAATTATTCAAAAATAATTTTGAATAAAGGAAGACGTGATTGGGAGCCTCTTGGTGCAGGAATCTTGTTGGAAACAACAAGATATGGACAAATGTCCTTCATCATCTCGCCATTGATTGATTCTTGTTGTCATTGCATTATTCGCACTATAAATCGATTATTCTTTGTGTAAAAATCGATTTTCTATTCATGCGCAGATAGGGGGTTTCGCCTAGATTTTTAATCGATTTCTTAGCCTTTGGTAAAATCCATTTTTGTTAAAAATCAATTAATCTTATTTTGGATTAATCGATTAGCACCTCTTCGCGTAGAAGGAATTTTACTCAGCAGCATCTAATCAATTTTCTCACCTTTGTAAAAATTGATTTTTTGTCCATTGCATCTCATTCTTAACCTTATCTTTCGCCCCAACGGACATATTCATTTTTCACCTATATAATCTCTCTTCCACCTTCATTTTAATCACAATACAAGCACTCCAATCTCCTCATTCATCACTTTTGATTCTTGCTCCTTTCTTGATAATCAAAATACAATTTTGAGAGCTAGAAATATATTTTTCTTGAGTGCAAAAATATTGTCATCCATAGAGCTTACATTTTAAACAGTACTTGCTCATTTGTGAGCTTCATTTCTTGTGTTGTAAAACTCATCTTGTTTGAGTTGTTGTTCCTAAGACTTGTGAGATTCAAGTCTTGTTTGTTGTTCTTAAGACTTGTGTGACTCAAGTCTTGCTGTAAGAAGTTGAGGCTTATGTGACTCAAGCTCTCGAGTTGTAATCGATTTTTTAAGCACCCGTTGAAGTTTGAAGATTAATAGGACCTTTGAGAGAGTCTCTCGGAGGACTGGACTAGCCACGAGGTGGTGAACTAGTATAAATTACAGTGTTCTTCTTTCCCTTACTCTTTATTTTATTTCTGTGATTTTTATTCCGATTATCACACACGAAAAACGCTCATTATAGTAAACAACTCTATTCACCCCCTCTAGAGTTGCACATTTGTCTAACATAGGCCATTAGGTCAATTAGCATTACCTTTACTCGTTACATATTATAATCCTTCATCACAATTTTTCAAGCAATCAAAAATATCAAAAACCCTAACACTATGTTTAGTTCAAGGAGTTTGAAAAGAGAAGAAAAAAAATGATTTTCCCTCAGTTTCCTCATCAAATTTGGAGGAATTTGGTTATTTTCCTTTTAGTAATTTTGTCTTCTCATTTCCTTTTCCTTCCACTTTTCTTTTTTTTCCTCTCTAATCAAACAAGAAAAATATTTTCCTTCTCATTTTCTTTTCCTTTCCCTCTCAAATTCCTTTACCCTATGTTTGGTTGAAGGAATTTGAAAGGGAAAAGAAAAGAAAATGAAGTGTTAAACTTATTTTCTTGTTTGGTTAGAGAGAAAAGGAAAGGAAATATTTAAGGAAAAGAAATTAAGAAGGCAAAATGTATTAAAAGACGGAAAATGAAATTCTTCCATTTTAGTGAGGTAAATGTGAGAAAATCATTTTCTTATCTTTTCCTTTTAAATTTCTTGAACCAAACATAGTGTAAACCAAACATAGTGTAAATCTCTCTTCTCATTGGAGCCCGAAAGTGCTTGAAGTTTTCAATCTTTCTTTACCTCTTCTTCTTGGAGCTTAAAGAACGTTCGAAGTTCTTAAAGGTTATCTTTGTGGGTGTGATAACCGACCTAAGACTCGGTTACCCATCCAACCCTAAACTCAAAGTGTTCAATAACTCAAACCGGACCGAAAATATTGGATTTTCATTTAGTGGCCTAATGATCACATAACCCAATGACTTTTAGGAAACCCAATCCGTTTCATTCCCATCCCTAATCTTCATAGACTATATAATAAGATCAGACGAAGAAACAATAATTAGAGAATTTTATTAACAAACCTGTGACAGATAAGAAACCTGTCATTGAGCAATTGGTACCATAACCCATATAGAAGAAGTGTTCATAGCTTACTAACTTGACACAAATAACCAGAACAGATTGTATTTGAAGCCCAGCCAGGCTGCAATATACACTTACAAGCTATATTAATCATGGATTCATGGTAGGCTACTTACTATCTCTTTGTACTCTCTCTCTATATATATTACTGGACATATATTCTCTAGCATAGGGTGTGTGGGATTTCGCTTTGCATAAACTAAATTCCTTACAGGTTCAAAAACAAAATGGAAAGAAAAATGTGAACAAAATTTCTTGGTGACCAATTATGTAGCAATTAAGATATAAATGTGAGATGAAAGGGTTTTTCTATTTAAAGAATAGCCGCGTTGGTCAATATAAGGATCAAACCGCGTTAGTGTGGTGACGCCTGGTTATCTAGCAGTGTGTCCCTGCTGCTGTCAACTAGGGAAACAAGCTCTACATTTGTGTTCTGAGTCGAAGACCCATGGGTCCCACTTTCGGTCGGGAGGATGGAAGAGTCGGGGTCACTACTCGGGACCAAAAACAGCACAAAAAGAGGAGTGACCCGTAACACGTTTCTTATCAGAAGTGCTACCCATAGCTTATCGAACCGCGCCCTAGTGACATTCAGCACATGAAGTAAGAACCCTCCACCCCACGATGATGTCAAAAGGCCAGAATTGTCAATTGACATCAGCAAAGCAAAGATTGTGCCCTCAATGCCAGGAGGACACAGCTTGGCAGTTAATACCAAAAGGGGCATCCACTTTAGCCGCCCTATCATGTGAGAGATGCCTGAATCTATCACCACGAAGAAGTAATCCGGTATGCCAAATCTCAAGTTTAGGCGTAGTATGAGAGCCAAATCAAGCATTCCCGAGAGACCATACAGCAACTGTGTCCAGAAAAGCAGGTCTCTAAAGGGGTGGTCTTTTAATCCGTATTGGTAAAGTATAGCGCCCAACAGAGATCCAATGGACCCAATCGCAGATATGTAACCAATACTCTCCTGCACTAGTTAGCAGTGTAAGCACAATTATATACTACTTCCGTCCCGGAGTATTTGTCCAGTTTTGACTTTTTGCAGTAAAAAATGAAAAACTTTGTCCATAAATTAAATAAAATCCGGTTCACAATTTCGCACCTTTGAAAAATGAGGACCACCCTCTGCATCTGTCATCCAGTAGAACATCCCTTCAGAGACATCAAAGCTTAATGCAAGGGACAAATACATATATAAACATGGTCTCCAAACAGCAGCGCATCGCAGAGTTTTCCACATAGCTTTTGCAGCACCCCCAAATTTCTCGCTTACCTGAATGTGGATTAGAAGATCGGAGATTATATCAAAATGAAGGGTCAAATCAGGACAAAATACATGAAGATCGTAAAATAGGGGTTTACTTGGATGAAAAATTACATTAAACTAAAACAGAAGCAATATATTTACCAGGACAAAATACATATTTACGCGTAAAAATGTATGGGTTTAATACCCGTTGATAAGGAGCATTGTGCATCTCAGGTTCCTTTAGCAATATTCCAACCAAAAACACAAGCCCCGATGGAATAGCCAACAAGCCATACACGCCCTTTAAATAAGAGAAAACCAAAATAAGAAATGCATCATATGAGTACATAGTTTAGTTAAATCAAAATAGTACAAGGAGAGTCTGCCAACCTCAGGCCCAAGTACACGGACGGAGATACCACTTAAGGAAAAGCCCAATAATGAACCGATAGAGGCACTCAAAGCACATAAACTTTGCATATCAGGTGCAAGGGAAGGATGAGCACCACTGTTTTGTGCCACACAAGCATCAATAGTGACATCAGCAATAGCAACTCCCGCACTTCCAGCTGTTAAGGAGAGCAGTGCAGACACAATATGCAGGTTCTTGTGCAATGATAAGAACAGCATAGAGACAATTCCAAGAGCACCTGAAATGGCCAAATTAGTGCCAAACTCAATGATCAATATTAGAAAATAAAAATAATAATGTTACAACTTACAAGCGAAAAGTTGATTTCCAAGATCTTTTTAGATTGTATTTTTTTTGTTATGACTGCTAAAGTCTTCTTTATTGCATCAAAGAGTTGCTAGGGGGATCCCCCCAAATGGAGGGCCTACATATTAAATCTCTACATATTCTTAACAATTAAGCAAATGTAATGGAAGAAAAAGGTGGCAAAATGTTCCACGCTGGCGGGTTCAGTAGACAAAATCAATTTGAGTTTATTAGCATATGGGGGATGGAAACATCAAGAATTGAAGTTGGTCAAAGCTAGGTTTTCCCTTACAAGTAATAGATGGAGCACTTCATATTTATATCCCCTTTTTTTAGAGAGAGAAGAGTTTATGGGAATAACTTAGTATTTTATACTAAGCTTTGGGTTATTTGACGTTTATGCTTGAGAGCCCTTTTAGTTTGAGAAAATATTGTCTCTTGTCTCACAAGCATTCAGAAATATTTAAGGTTTGCTTTGCTGAGAGTGTTAAGGGTTTTGGGTTAGTGTTATATTTATCACATCTCTAACCGTTTAGATCTTGGTCATGTTACATTTACATCAGGCCTGAATGCGACTTCCAGACAAACAACAACCCAATAAAGTAGTTTTACATGTGGGGTCTGGGGAGTAAACATTTCTTTTGGATATTGTGTTCTAATAGACACTGGATGAATACGCCAATTTTATTATTGGATATTATAGTCAGTTTTAATACAAATATGGAATGAATAGGTCATCAAAATGAAACCATTTTTTCTCTTTCATTTACAGTGAAGAACCATTTTTTCTCTTTCATTTACAGTATCCGCCAAGTGCAGCCCCACATAGACACCTCTGGTTCTCTGCTGCAAGTTTTGGAGATATGGAAAATGCAAGGAGAACATGACAACACCACAACAACACCCTCTTAATCCCAACTATATTGGGGTAAGTAACCAGAAACTTATTGGCTTTGTTTAGTTAATGTGAGAAATATAGAACAAAGAAATAAAGAAGAAATCGTGAGAAGTAATAAAGAGAGGAAGAAAGGAAGTGTGTGAGAAGAAACATAGAACGATGGAAGAGATAGAGGGTTTCAGGCAATGTTTGGCATGAGACAAATAGGAGAAAGACAGAGAAGGAAAGAAAGAAGATGCGTAAATGGAAACAAAAAGGGGGAAAGTTTCTCCTCCATTTCTTAACACAATAGAAGAGATCTCATAAAGTAAGTGAAACCTACTTTGTTTTCATTTTCTTCCATATATATCTCTAGACCAAACAATGTTATCTGGCTCTTACACGAAAGGCATATTGTCTAAGATTAGTGGCGCTTTCACCACCTAAGATATCAATGCTTCTACCACACTAATACATCATAATCACAACAACAAGCTACCCAGTGTGAAGTGACCCCCGGCTCACAAAAGCAACAACAAAACACGAAAGGCCTGAACTTTAACTTATCAAACCATATATCCAAAGCCAACAAGAAACCTATCAACCTATGAAATAGGAAATGCAAAAAGGGAAATGTGTACCAGCAAAGATAAAGTAAGGCCTGCGGTGATATCCCAAAATGGGAACAACATCAGTGAGGATACCCCAGAATGGCTTAACAAGCCAAGGAATAGAAGTGATTCCTGAATAGACCTGCGCCTCGGAGGGCTGCACCTTCTGCACATCCTTCATGTAGTACTCTGTGCCGACACGGCCAAAAGCTCCACCCACTCCCTGGCTGATCCCATACACCACCACCACACCAAACACAAAGCTCCAGTGTGTTTCTCCCGCAAGCATTCTCAACCACCGGACTGGCTCGGCATATATGCACCCCCACCTCCATTCACCTCCTCCATCTTCCTCACGGTCTACGGGGAGTTTCTCCCCCTCCCCCATCTAGTTTGTTTCCAAATCCTCTGAAGGGTCGAAGGATTGAGAAACCCCCAGCTAGGAAATAATGTGAAAATGTGTCCAAATTAATGAAGTCAACTTCCTAAAAAATGGGAATCTTCGAGGTAGGATATTGTGCAGCGAAGATCCAATCTCATCTCAGCATAACATTACTAGAAACCATAAACGAGAAATGCATTTCAGGAGTAGGGGATTATAGCCTTCTAGGAAGGGGGTGACCTAAAAAGAAGTCAACTTTCTGGAAATGGGGGAGACGAGATCAAATCTGGGTTTCAACCTGCCATTGTGTGTAAAGGGAAACGTGTTTAGGAACAGGGACGAGGAATTGAATGATGTTGGACTGATCTAACCGTACAAACCTGAATGGCAGAAGGAAAAGCTATGGCGTCGGTTTGTTATGCGGAGTAGCTCAAATGCCGTTGCGGCCAGGAAAATGGGAAATGACTACAACGCGTGATAATTGACCCGGGTTTTGAGTCTCCCCCAAAATATTAGGGACTTGTCTACATGTTGAAACCAAAATGTTTAAATTATAAATATGACAATTTGTACACATATGTCTAATACTCTCTTTCCAATGTTCTTTTCAGTTACTATTTACACAATCAAATTTTAATTATTTTTTATTTATTTTCGTTAGTTATTTGATAAAATAATATAATCTTGTAATCTCTTGTTTTATAGAACTTTTAATATAATTTTTAAATATATAAATTTCATTTTTTAATTTTATACCTATAATCAAATAAATTGAATTGAAAATAAAGTCGGTCAAACCTCGTAAACAGAAACGGGAAAAATATTTTAGGGCGGAGGGAGTAATATGCCTTTGCAACAACAAAAACAATTCCGTTGAATCTCACAAGAGTAGTATGCAAACATTACCTCTACTTGAAAGTAGAGAAATTGTTTCCAAAGAGACCCCCAGCTCACCGTTGAAAGTTGCATTGATTGACAAACTGCTACTCCCTCCGTCCTATAATGATCTTCCCGGTTTTGTTTACGAAGTTTGACCGACTTTATTTTTAATTCAATTTATTTAATTGTAGGTGTAAAATTAAAAAATAAAATTTATATATTTAAAAACTACATCAAAAGTTCTACAAAACAAGTGGTGACAAGACTATATTATTTTATCAAATACCTAATGAAAATACGTAAAGAAAGTGATTAAAGTTTGACCGTGTGAATAGTAAGTGGGAAGAACATTTCAGGACGGAGGGAGTACTTCATTAATAAAAGAAGCGCAGACAGTTTAGAAATATATTTTGCTTTATTCCATCATACTCTAAAACAATGGATTTTTAGCTCCATGGGGGATGGAAATGTATAATAATACGCCTTTCAGATTACAGCTTTCACTGATGAATATCAACTGCGCATGTACAAACTTACCAACAATTGTCAACTGTGGTGGCTAAAAACGTATTGCAACATCATTTGAATAATACTTCTTTCATTTCAAATTAATATTTTTATTTTCTCTTTTTGAGTTGTCCCAAAATAAACTTTTTATTCCTTAAAAGCAATAGAATAAGACATAAGTGGTCCATAATAGATGGGATTTTACATGTACTGATATCCCGAAGTATCGTTTCGGTATGGTTCAGAATGTTTCGATTTCGGTAAATATTGGGTTGAATATATATATGTACTTAGCTTACACTTTGAAATCTACAAAACTTTTTATTTTAAAAGAATCAAAAGTACATTCAAATGAATAAAGATAAATGATTGTAAAATTAATATATAAATGCAAGAAATACTTTAAAACGTAGTTTAGTTTATACTTCGTATATAACAAAAACATCGAACGAATAATAACAAAATAGTATTTCAATAATGTTTGTTAATTTTTTACATTCATCTACAAAAAATTAAAATTCAAATAAATGATTATTTAGACAAAATATTATTTATAATTCATCTATACATGAACCGACTTTTCAAACCAATTTATTTTTTAATGAAGAATTATAAAAATATTGTTATTTTTATACTATATTTGTATATATGTTCGGTTCGGGATTTTTCGGTATGAGAAGTTACCTCGTAGCGATCCGAAATACCCGCCGACTATTCGGTTCGATACGATATGGTTCTTTTTCGGTATTTCATCGATTCGACAATTTTCGGTTCGATAATCTCAGTTGTTTCGGGAAATTTCGGTATCGGTTCGGTACTTGCTCACCTCTAGTAAAATAGGACTTCTAGCATATTTTTGACATTTATAGGAGTGGTTCCCAAATCTAATGTTGATTCATCTCCCTTTTTCCCTTCCACGAACCGTTTTGAGGGGCAAATTATATTATACATCCGGTTGTACCTAATTTTGGTACAACCAAGAAATTATTTATGGTATGAATTTTATTTTACATGAGAATGAATACTAAGTTATTTGAGAATGAGTACTGTTTTGTTTCAAAATGAACACTACATTATTTGTAGATGAATATTATAATTATATTGAACCAATGTGTGAAAATGAGTACTGCATTATTCTAGAATGAGTGTCACGCTAATTATATTTGTGCGAGAATGAATACTACTCTACGTCACAATGAGTACCCATAGTTTTAACGGACCGGCCGGTTCGCACTGTGATCCGGTGGTCCGAACCAGTTTGAACCGGCCAGTCAAATCGGTTCGTTCAGTTTTTTTTCTGATTTTTTTCCAAATCATAACTCCGCGGGGTTTTGAACCCAAGACCTCTTAAGCATTTGATTGAGTTCCTAACAAGCAAGGGTGCTAATTGTTAGACATTAACATAATTTTTTATAATATTTCATAATTAATAAAAAGATTGTATAAGAATTCCTTTTCAATTTTAAAAACATAATATTATATAGCTATGAGCCTATATATGAGTCAAACACAAAATCATTGATATTATTGATACTATTACAAAATGCAGATATTGCTAAGATTTTGTGTTTTTAATATTAAACAACTTATTTAGAAAAATAAAATTAACTCTTCATTTATAAAATTTTAATATTATTTTTTAATATGTAAATTTTATTTTTTAATTTAGTAAAATAACTCAAGTATATTAATATAATTTTAGCCAAATGCTATAAATTACTTTCTTTAGGTATTTATAAATGAGAATGTGTGTGTGCATACATACATACATACATGTATGTATGTATGTATGTATCTATATGTGTGTGTGTGTGTGTGTGTGTCTGTTCTTGTGAGAATGTGATCTTATGAAAGAAACTAGTATCACACCCGTGCGTTGCACGGGTCATTTTTATATTATTAAATTCAAATTATTTTTCAATGATAAAAAATGAGATGCAATAGAATATAGAGATTATATTATTTTAAGATACAAAACATCACTGCTTTACAAATTTCGAAAAACTTCTTTATATAGTACATTATTTGTACAATTTGTGAGAATATTGTCTTCATTGTATATCAAAATCTTCAGCCCACTACAAATAGTTACTCTTGAAACTGCAACATAGAGTTGTCCATGTCTAAAATATGTTGGATTATTGTTACGGAAACCTGTGATAAACTCTAACTGCTCGTAGCTTCATCATGAATGTAATGGCTATGAAAGCTTTGTAAATGGATGTATTTATAATATGATTTTTTCATACGGGGTTAAAAAAAAATTATTCATTTTTCAAAGTGCTATAACGAAATTAAATTACTATTACTATATTTAAATTATTTAATTTATTATATTTTAAATTACTATAATTAAAATTACTATAATTAAAATGACCCGGTAATTAATACAGAGTATACAATTATCTAGTCACACAGTTATATAATTAATACCGTGGTTAATTATTACCTTTTTTTTATTAAAATTACTATAATTAAAATATAGTAAAATATAACTATTATAAAATATAGCCACTATAGTTAAAATATAGCCATTATAAAATTACTATTATAAAATTACTATAATTAAAATTACTATAAATAATTTGACACGGTAATTAATATACAATTATGTAGTCACACGTAATATTAGATTTCATTAATAGCTTAATATACAATTTTAATTAAAATTACTATAATTAATTTGACACGGTAATCACAGGTATTACTATAATTAATTTGATACGGTAATTAACATTTAATTACTATAATTAATTTGACACAGTAATCACACGTAACATATAATTTTAAATTAAAATTAATATAATTAAAATCACACGTAAGATTACAATTTTAATAAAAACTTAAGCTTTCCAATTTTATAACTTACCTTTTTGCTAGTATAATTTCGGACACTTTAAAAATGACAGTTAATTATTATAAAAAAATAATTATATTAACTTCACAATTACCATTTTAACTTCACAATTACCATATGTAATGGACATACTTCGTGCACAGGTTAAAAATGGGCACTATAATTTCGGACACTTACCATTTATATAGGTAATAATTGTACGGAGTAATAATTATTACATTTTTTGGTTATTACCTTTCTTTCTATTAAACATAAATATAAATATAAATATATATTTAAAGGGTTTTCCCGTATTAATTTTTTTTCTTCGAAACTGTGTGTATAATTATTCTTACCATAATTATATTATACTATAATCATACACATGTTTTTTATATAACCTAGTCACACGGTAATCATGTAATTATATAATTATGGTAAGAATAATCACACACACATTTTTAATAGGGAGAATAATCACACGGGCCCGGGTATCTGACCCGATCACGGGCCGGGCTTGGGCCTTATAAATGGCGGCCCGAATATTTTAGGGCCGGGCTCAGGTTTATGCTCAAGCCCACGGGCTGGCCCGGCCCGAAAAAATTAAATATTTATATTTAATATAATTATAATAAAATAACAATAACAACATTAATAATAATAATAATAAAGAACAAACCTATTTTAAATTATTATAAACACACATACATACTTCTATGGAGAGAAAAAATAAACTATAAATATTTATAATAAAATGAATGCATCTTTACTACTCCGTATTGTTTGCAACGTATCAAATATTGATTATGACATTCCAATAGATAATATTTTGTACTCCATACATAGTAGCAATATCAAACAAAATATATTTATATATCAATTTTTCTTTCATTTACTCATAATTGTTTTTATATCAAATATGTAATATATTAACTTGTTACTTTTTTAAAAAAATATTTTTAAATTATTTAGAAGTTTTTGTCGGTCGGGCCGGGACGGCCCGAAGCCCGTGGGTAACCATGCGGGCCGGCTTGGGCTTCAATTGTTAGGCCCGTTATACGGGCCGGGCTCGGGCCTATAAAATTTTTGTAAAGTAGTGTCTCGGCCCGGCCCGACCCGCACTTTGATCAGGTCTAGGAGAAAGACCAAAGTATGACTAAAAATTGAAAATATACCAAAATAGGACTTCAATGTTTTTATTCTTGAAATAGGACTTACATTACCAAACATGGTCATATACATTACCAAAAATGTATAGTAATGTGCACATGTACACTACCACATTACCACAATACAAAGTCACATTACCACAGTGGAAAGTCCTATTTCGGGAAAAAGAACATGAAAGTTCTATTTTGGTACTTTTCTCTATGTTTTAGTTCTATTTAGGGTGATTTCTATTTTTAATAGCATTGATTGGCGTGTATTAAAGCTTATAAATATTTTTTTATAAATAATTTTTGCCTATTAATAATAATTAGTCTTAATAAATTACTTTTTTTATTTAATTCATAATTACATCGGTCTACATTATTACCATTTTTAATAATAATCAGTCTTATTAAATATAATATTTTTAAATTTTTATCATTAAAGGAGAAAAATTAAGACTGAAATTACCATTTTTAAAGTAAGGAAATAAAAATCCAGAAATTACCTTTTTTATATAATTTATAATTACGTCGGTCTACCTTATTACCATTTTATATAATAATCAGTCTTATTAAATATAATACTTTTAAATTTTTATCATTAAAGGAGAAAAATTTTAAAAATGGTAATTTCCAGATTTTTATTTCTTTACTTTAAAAATGGTAATTCTAAATAATTATGACAGTTAATTATTATAAATATAATATACAGTAATAATTATACTTATAGAACGTAAATTTTATATAACTATAATTTCGCACACTTACCATTTTAAATTCACATTACCATATGTAATGGCCATAGTTTTTGGGTGGGAAAACACAATATTGACTCCATGTCTGTTTAAATAAAGTATAGATAAAAATGAATCTAGTGCTTTAGATTGAGAAATCTAAGGATCAGGATTGCATCAAAATTTGATGCATCAAAATGGTTTGAAAATGCGTCACGTCGAAATGCACCAAAATCCTTTAAAAATGCACTATCTCAAAATCTGAGCACAGGATGCAATTTGAGCCGCACGATACATCATATCTAAATGCTAGATTTTATTCTTATTTCTTTCACCAAAGTGCATTCTCACGTGAACTCGCCTATATATATATATATATATATATATATATATATATATATATATATATATATATATATATATATATATATATATATATATATATATAACATATTTTTCACTCGTTCAGTTTTTCATAAGAAAAATTATCTTACGTAATCCCACTTCTTCACGTTTTTTTCAAAAATAATATCACTCTTGACTGTCATGGAAAATAATCTCAGCTTTTTGCATGTATGCAAGTATGGGTCACTGTTAAGAAGTTAATGGCCACTTAACAAAATTTTTGAAAAATACATATTTTTCACGAATAAATGGGAGATGATATTGTTTTAGGCAAATTTACTTTTTTTGTTTTTTAATTTTAAATTTTAAATTTATGTTATTAAAAATATAACAATACACTAATGTTAAAAACTTGTCTCAATTTTATTTAAATACTAACAATTTACAAATTTTATATTCTGTTATGGGGAAAATATAATATTAGATTATCAAAAAATAATTCAGAATATCTCTCAAAAAAAAAATTACAATATAAAAAAGTTGTAGTGAGTTATACACATAATTTATGCCCTTTTGGAGAATAAAATACGGTGTCATTTTCACAAGGTCAAATTTAAAATTTATATTATTAAAAATATAACAGTACACTTTTGTTAAAAACTTGTCTCAATTTTTTTAAAAAAATACTAACAATTTACAAAATTATATTCTGTTATGGGGGAAATATAATATTGGATTATCAAAATATAATTCAGAATATCGCTCGAGAAAGAAATTACAATACAAAAAAGTTGTAGTGAGTTATAAAAATAATTAATGCCCTTTTGGAGAAAAAAGTACCGTGTCATTTTCACAACTTTTGAATTGTTATTTTGGAAAAAAACTTTGTACAACATTATCGAAAAAATCACAAATTTTGTAGTGCCACTTTAGAAAAAATAGTACGAGTAATAGATAAGTATCGATAAACAAACACTCACATTGTTCATGAAAAAATTATAATACAACAAAATATGTAGTGAGCTATAAAATTAAAAGTATCATTCTAGGAAAAATTTGTTGTGTTATTTTCATAACTGTTGTAATGCTGTTTTGCATAAAAACATTATACAAAATTATCGAAAAATATTCACAAGTTTTGTATTATCATTTTTTAAAGAGTAATAGATTAAATTCCCGAATTGGTACTCAATAATATATATATTTCCAATAAGGAGTATTTTTTATAAAAACATTTTTAAAAAATACATTTAAATTTAATGTTAGAAATTTCAAAAATGAAAAAAAAGAAAATTTACCTTAAATAATCCACCTTTCATTTATTTGCTAAAAACAAGCATTTTCTAAAAATTCCATATTAAATAAAGCAAAGTCTTGGTTGATGAAACAAACATCCAGCACACCCAAAAGTTCTAAAGCAAATGCAGAAAGAAAGAAAGAAATAAATAAATAAATACTAGCAAAATTAAAAAGACTAAGGCAACAATAATCATAATCCATGACAGTGCCGACTACCCAAGTCCAAAGCCAGGCAGCAGACAACAAAGATCAGGAAGCCGGACTTTATACAATAAAAACCATTCACAATAATTGACTTTAAAATATGAATATAAATCCATAAACAATACACTTCTTAAGAAGGAAAGACTCTATCATAGAAAATAATCGAATTCTGATTCTGATTCTAAAACAAGAACACCATCAGAATCAAATTCAAACAGCTCTGATAAGCGATCAAGTCTCTCGTTACCTCAAGTTTCAATGAAACACATGAACCAGCAGTTCATTAATCTGCAAAAGCTCAAACACACAAACATATCCTTCCTTGAGATCATTTTCTTGAACAAACTTACGCCACCCGGCTGTTTGAAATGTATATGCTTCCATGGTGGGTTGAACTTTCACTATCCAGAACTGTAGATTTGAGTTGCGGAGGATAATATCTGTTTTTTCGCTCGGAAACATGTCTACAGGACACGCCGCTTTGGGGATTTTCTGCAAATGAACAGGCAGAAACATAACTTCGACCATAGTCGCAAGGGTAAATAATAAAATTATATGATGTTTTGTGTGTAAAAACAACACAATCATCTCTTACCAAGAAATATCTTTTCACACTGCATTCATCCAGAATGCACCTGAAAAAAGGACTGTTGGAGCTGAAAGCAAGAGATTTAGACCATGGACTTGGCACTTCATTAATGGGATATCTAACTGTACAAAAAGAAAAAGGTATAGAGTATTAAATAGCAATAACAATACGAACTAGAACCCAAAATGAACATACACTTCAATAGGTCAAAATTTTCAGTTGATTGTCACCCGATTAGGGGGGTGGGGTTTATAGGCGGGTGGGGTGGGGATGGGGGGGTTAGAGAGTGTAGGAACTATTTTGGGATTGAATGGTGCTCCGTAGAACCACCAAATGGGCTGGTGTCATAAAATGACACTGGTAGTCGGTGTCAAAAGAACTGATCTCTATTCAAAAAATGAACATAAGTTTTGTAATGAGGTGGATATTGTATATTCAAGAAGGCTACGTCACACAAAAATGATTTCAAGCCATCCAAAATGTTATTCGCTCCGTCCGGGTTTAGCTGTTCACTTTCTAAAAAATCTCATTTAATGAGTTTAACATGTCAAATAAGTCATCCAAATGAGTTTGGCACTCATTCATTTCTACAATGCCCTTACCTTATCTCTAAGATATTTTAGACAATTCATCATAATTTTATTAAACATGCGAAGTGGAATCCTAATTCCGGACAAACAAATAATAGAAAGTGGTCAACTAATTATAGACAAACAAAAACATGAAAGTGGACAACTTACAACTACATCCGGATGGAGGGAGTATTTGATTTGTGGGGAAGTTACATAACTTAATTCTGTACCCAGTTAGACATGGCATAAACACATGAGTTTCTAGATATGAACTATGAAGAAGAAAAGAAGACAGATGTGAGGATATTACTTTGTGGTGATGGGATCCTTTTAGAACAATGCATTATATTGAAAAACTCAATATGTATTTTGACCAGAGAAAACTATGTTCGTTTAAATTCAAACAAAAAGATGTGTCAATGTTAAGTACATAATCACAAATCAGCAATGGATGTTTATATATGCACCTAAAGCCATTGTAGTAACTCCAGTTTCCACCAGTTCATCCCTCTTCTTCTTGTGAGCAGAAATTTCAGGCTGAACATCCAAACTCAGGCATTCATCTGATTTGCAGATTAAAACAGGTGCGTAAAGTTAGTAGATGATAACCATAAGGCAATTCAAATAAACCATGCATACACATGTGTGAGCGTCTGTATTATGTTCCCTTCCTAAAACATATATACATTATTTTCATTTATCTTCTTGATATGACTTCTTATTGAGTTCACCCAAACTTCATTCTTATTGCACTATATAAAGCATAGTTGTAGTTCACATGCAATTTACATCTGTTGCAAATAAAATGAACTTGAAATCTTTAAAATTGTGTCCAAATTAATTGCATCTGTTCTATTATGTGTCTATCTACTTTTTTTTGTCTACATGGTCATGATAGTTTTTTTTAAGGAAAAACATGGTCATGATAGTTAAGCATTAAAAAATGTCATGATGCGCAAATCCTTTGTGATTTGTGAATCAAATTATGTACCCCATTTCCATTCACTTTTTATTTGCAGAATTTAAACACTAGAATAAAAGCTTTATGACATGAGCACAGTAAGTGTTTGCCTTTCACACGTTGAGAAGTATTGTTCTCCACTTGTTTGCAGACATTTTCTTTCCCAGAATCAGAGGCTTTCACCTTTGGCAATCCATTTGCACCAAAAACTCTCACATCAAATTTTATGGTTTTGCCTCCATCATATCTAAATAATAGGAAGTCTCTTTCACAAAGTTGGTTTTCTTTGAAAAATTTGCCCCATCCCTTGCTTAGAAATAAGCCATCTGCATCGAGACATAATTTGACCTTCCAAGACTGACCAGAAGAGCACGTTAGAATTGCTTCGCCAGGTAAACCTCTTCTACCCTTTTTCAAGTTCTTCATGAATCCCATTGGGATTGGCTTCAAATTCAAATTTGCATCATAAAGGGGTAATTTGATCAGTTATCACACATCAATATATTATGTAATCATACTTAGAAAGTTTGGTGTACAGCTGTACTCAAATGTGCATGTGGTTTTCATTTCACTTGAAAATTGAAATTCAATGCACCTCAAAACCAATGATAATGTTATTGGCAATATCACGCCACACAATGCAATGTATGGTTCAACTTACAGTCAACTTCACCTGTTTTCAGTTATCACTATTCAAGGCAAATAGAGTAACCGGGTGAGCAATTTCACCTTTTGGTACAATTTATCAAATATTTAATTCAACTGAAGTTCGCCACATGAACTTTTGTAGATGGGTAAGATTATACCCGTGATCAATTATTCATGGTGTTAATAGAGAAGATGATCGAAATGCGATTGTCAACTCAAACAACGGAAATCAACAGGAACCGGCAAAGCAATGTGCAATGGTAACACATAGAAGCGATGAAAGGGATTTTCGAACAACACTCAGCTCTATGTTAGGGAAGGCAGCCAGTGCCACACAATAACCCAAGGAGGCAAGGACCACTCGAGGTGACACTCTTGCGGTGAAAATGCCTTAGACCAAGAAGGAATCAAGTTTCATGTGAAAGATGACTGAGAGAGATCAATTGTATACTAAATTACTAGCATACTAAGATGGATTCATAATAGAATGGACAAATCAAAAAAGTATACATGAAAGATAACTTTCTCAGTGGTGGATCCAGGAAAAAGTTTTGTTAGGGGCACTTTCGGTGAATAGGGGAAAAGGCAATCCGGGGATTCAGGGGCAGCCACCCCGGTTATTCTTGTTAATGCTCTGGAAAATGACAAAAAAGAAAATCAAATTTCATCTCAAACAACCATTCAAGTAATCAAAATTAAAATCTCATTTTGTATCCCAAATTTGAAGAACACTTCACCCAACATCAAACAATATACGCCACTTAATTTAAGTTCAACCAATTATTATATTCCACTTAATGTTACAAACCTAACAAATTTTAAAAATGAAAATTTTCATTCAGACATTTTCTCAAGCACTTTCAAGGCACAACCATATCAATAAAACAGAGTATCAAATAATAAAATGTTTTTGACCATATGAACCATATCAATTAATTGCTCCGTATTTAAAGTAAAAGTAATTAATATGTGACAAAAACAATAACATATTAGATTGAGATATTAAAAAGTTTACTTTAGGATAAGGAAAAAATCCTTCCTCTTGTCGGTGCTCGCAAGCGACTTCCCCTTTCCTGTGTAAGTTTATTTTTTGCCTTTTAGGGTTAAGGAAAAATTTCAAACTTCATGGGGTCCTACGTTTTATTTGAGGACCTAAACTATACTAGGAATAAAAATAGAATAAAATAAAACACAAAATACCTTAAACTTCAAAANGGGCTTGCCCCTGAACTTAGAGATCATTGAATAGATATAATATGGAGAAATTGTGAATGAGATTTCCAACATAGAAATGTGCAAAATGCAAGAAATAGATTACCAGTTTTTCTTGGTTTTCATCATGCCCTATAGTCCAGCAGAAGTGAGATAGACAATTTACTTTGACCTTTTCCATCTCTTTGGATTCTTTGTTTAACGGCATGTCCACTTGATATCAAATCACAAAAGATACATTATTCCTCTATAGATACGCACTTTCCTTATAAACAAAAACGGATAACCGTATATGGTAGATAAGAATACTACTGCATAAGAAAATAATAAATAAAATAGTAATATAAAGGTCAAACATTAAGTTATAAATGGTTAAAAATATACTCCCTCCATCCCAAAATTATCTTCTTGTTTCAGTTTACAGCGTTTGATAAAAATATTTTCAATTCAATTTATGTACTCCGTAAATTTACTTTTTATCCGCATATTCTTTTCACGATGTTTAAGAAAAGTGTTTAAAAGTGTAAACGAAGTGGTTAGAATTTGATGAGAAGAAAGAAACTTTTTATCCACGTATTCTTTTCCTTAGCACTATGTTTGGTTGTGGAATTAAAAAGGAAAATAAAAGAAAGATATTTTCTTTCCTTTTCCTCACCAAACAACAACCCATTTAAATCCCTTAAGAGTAGGATGTGTGTACGCAGACCTTGCCCCTACTCGAAAGTAGTGAGGCTGTTTCTAAGAGACCCCAGCTCAAGCCGCACGGATATCATAAGTTTATATTAGACCACAAAACTACAAAAGACATGTAAAGCATGGAATGCATGAAAAGCATAGAGCACAAGGAGGCACAAGGAGGCACAAGGCAAGGCAATGTTAATGGTGAAAAAGAAAGAAGCACAGAAGCAAAGCACCGGGCATACAAAGCACACAACAAGTGCATAAACTACCACCTAACCAAAAGAACCTATCCAACTACCTTAATCCTAGCTCTCCAAACCAAAGACTATCTAAGGCCATACAAGGGAAAACCAATTCCCCTGCTTGTGCATTTTCTTCCCCTGTTTTTTTTCCTCTCTAACCAAACAAGAAAAGTGTTTACTATCATTTTTTCCCTTTCAAATTCTTTGAAACAAACATGGCGTAAAAGGAAAGTGAAGATAGTTTTGGGACAAACAAAAAAAGGAAAGAAGAAAGATTATTTTGGAATGGATGGAATATATATTTAAAAACCACATCAAAAGCTCTATAAAACACAAGAGGTGACATGATAATTTTATTTTAACAAATTATCAATGAAAATAAGTAAGGAGAACCGTCTGTTCGTGTTTCTAGAAAGACGGTTGATGTGTCCCAACCGTCTGTTAAAATAAAAAATTTTATTTTAACACAAGACGGTTGATGTGTCCCAACCGTCTGTTCGTGTTTCTAGAAAGTGTTGTTTCACGCACTCACACCTGTCTGGATGCTTAATTGTATACAATGAGTTTCAACTCTCTCTCTCACTCTCTCTCTCTCTCTCTCTCTCTCTATCACACACACTCACACACATACATTAGGATCACCAATTCATATAGAAGCATGAACTTGAACTACAAGTATTTTTTACCATTATAGCTCACACGGGATGGTTCAAAGTTCGGAAGACTAAGTAACCAGTTTTCAATCAGTTGAGAAGGAAACTAGCTCACAACAAAGGTCTATGCTCAATTATTTATTCAAATACTATGTTTGTTGTTTTACTCTTTGCTCTCCTACATTCAAATATATTTTTTTTCCTAGAAAGATTTAAACCAAAAGGTGGTACAATAAATAAACAAAAACAAGAAATATAGAGAAAATGTACTCCATCGCTGCCATTTCCTTTTATTTTCTAATTGCACTTTCTAAATACTCCGTATGATATAGTAAAAATGAAAATGAAGCCATAAATGGTGACGAAAAACCCAAAATTAAAAAAAAACTTAAAAGCATACAATTTGTGTTCAACCAAAAGCTTTCACAATATTAAAGAAGTTCGGTAAATAAACCTTAATTCAAGAATTGATTGTACACCAAAACCCAATCTCTATGATTCCGTCATCGTTCATCAAAGGAGAGAAAACAGTTCTAGCAAAATTGTTTTTTAAAGTATAAATCAAGGAACCTTGTTCTAATATAAGTACAATTTGAAAAATTGAAGGTGTAACTGGAAATATTAACTAGGGCTAGAATGAACCCGCACTTTATTTATGCGCCCATTTGAAAATTCTTAGCAACTAAGTTGGGGCACTTAGATTTGGGATTCAATATTGGTATATTGGCCCATATTTATTTTATTCTCATTATTATTATTATTATTATCATTATCATTATTACTAAAACTTGGCTAAAAACTTGCAATAAATATCCAGTGGAATTTCATTATTGAAAAAAGGAAACTTTCATTCAAATACTCCGTAAATTGGGCAAATTTGCGTGAATGCACCAAAAAGGAAATTTACATTAGCCCACCCAATAATAATGTGAAATTAGATGATCACTCCTGCCACCGGGGATGAGATTTCTGAACAATTAATGTCAAAGTGGAACTGGCCGAAGATCCCATCTCAAGTGTGACAAGAGTGCTAGAGGAACACCCCACTAATTTTCAGAGTGCTCATGTGATCCTTTTGTTTTGGGAGCAATCACGTAAAATCACCCAATTATAAGAGTATACATTTATTCTTCTTATTTAAAATGCCAATTTAAGAAATTGTGAAAAATGTTACAGAGAAAATGCAATAGCATATTGCCATTGAATCAGTAAAAAAATCAATAAAATCATATCTATAGATGCTTTACAAATAGCTAGTAATCATATTTGACAAGAGATAGTAGAATTTATAAATCTTTGAGTGCCAGTCCGAACAGATCATCAAGAAGTTTAAAATATCCATAGTGGGAATCATTTATAATAGAATAAAAAGCAAAGGGGAGTTTTTACTAAAACTCTCAACTCCCTTAGAGGACTTTATAAAGTTCCCCTCCTATGTACCTTTCTAAACGCATGGTTTTACTCTGCATTTGAGATCAAAGAGGTTATCAGACACAAACTACGACTTTTGGGCCTTACTGAGAACATGACCTTGGATAGGAACATTAGGAGAGCTAGGAGTATGGTAGTTGGGTAGGTGTTTTGGGCTTGGTGGTAGTTTCCTACAACTTATGGGCCTTACTCAGAGCATGACCTTAGATAGGAACATTAGAAAAGCTAGAAGTATGGTAGTTGGGTAGATGTTTTGGACTTGGTGGTAGTTCTTGCAGTTGTTGTAGTGTACCTTTTAACTTGGTTTTTGTTGTATTTGAGATCAATATCCAAATCCCCTCATATACATGGCCTTTGAGAGACTTGCAAACTACAAATTAGGTTATTAAATAACCAGTAACTACTTTGGGTAAATTAATAGCATAGCAGGTTCAAGCTACAAGCTAGGCAATAAAATTATGTCCATTGAAATTTGAGTCAATATAGTCATCTTGAATATGTTTTAGTTTTGGCTAAATAATGCACTAAATTAAAATGGCATAATAAATTTCTCTAGGTTCAGATATTACATGAAGGTTTGGACAGTAAATGGAGCAGTGCATTAAGGGTCTAATAGGTTATTAAGAAATACAATATGGAATTTTCAATGCTTTTACGGTCTATTAAAAGCCAGTAAAACATCAGAATTAGTTAATAGTTACCAAGCTAGTTGCATAAGATCTACATTTCAACCCCATTAATACTAAAATCTAAAAACCAAGGCAAAGCTATGCCCTTGGACCAAAAAAATATTAAACATTATGTAACAAAAAGGACAAAGATGGTGGGATGGAAAAAAGTAATATGAAAACGACAGAGATAGTGGGCAGGAGGAAGTACTTTGTATGATCAAACTTAAAAACAAGAGTAAAAGCTTTATGAAATGAGCACAGGAAGTGTTTACCTATCACAATTTGAGAGGCATAGTTTTCCAATTGTTTGCATAAATTTTCTTTCCCAGAATCAGAGGCTTTCGCCTTTGGCAATCCATTTGCACCAAAAACTCTCACATCAAATTTTATGGTTTTGCCTCCATCATATCTAAATAATAGGAAGTCTCCATCACAAAGATGGTTTTCTTTGAAAAATTTGCCCCATCCCTTGCTTAGAAATAAGCCATCAGCATCTAGAGATAATTTGACCGTCCAAGACTGACCAGAAGAGCACATTAGAATTGCTTCGCCTGGTAAACCTCTTTTGCCCTTTTTCAAGTATTTCATGAATCCCATTGGGATCGGCTTCAAATTCAAATTTGCATCACAAAGGGATAATTCGATCAGTTATCACTATTCAATATATTATGTAATCATACTTAGAAAGTTTGTACTTCTGTACTCAAATGTGCATGTGGTTTTCATTTCACTTGAAAATTGAAATTCAATGCACCTTAAAACCAATGATAATGTTATTGGCAATATCACGTCACACAATGCAATGTAAGGTTCAACTTACAGTCAACTTCACCTGTTTTGAGTTATCACCATTCTAACCAAACATGGCGTAAAAGGAAAGTAAAGATGGTTTCGGGACAGACGAAAAAGGGAAGAAGAAAGATTATTTTGGGATGGATGGAGTATATATTTAAAAACTACATCAAAAGTTGTAAAAAACAAAAGGTGACATGACAATTTTATTTTAACAAATGATCAATGAAAATAAGTAAGGAAAAGAAGATAGATTTTACTTTGTGAAGAGCATATACGGAGCTAATTTTGGGATGGATTATAAAGTTGATGTTTCCAAGTCATACCAAGTGTTCATCTTTCTAGAAAGTGGTGTTTCACACACTCACACCTGTGTTGATGCTACATAGGATACAATGAATTTCAATTCTCTCTCTCTCCCTCTATCACACACACTCATATATACACATTAGGATCACCAATTCATATAGAAGCATGAACTTGAACTATTATTTTACCATCATAGCTCACAAGGGATGGTTCAAAGTTTGGAAGACTGGGCAACAAATTTTCAATCAGTTGACAAAGAAACTAGCTCACGACAAAGGTCTATGCTCAACTATTTATTCAAATGCTATGTATGTTGTTATACTCTTTGGTCTTTGCTGTCCTACACTCAAATGTTTTTTTCTATCCTATAAAGGATTAACCCATAACAAAAAAGTGGTACAATAAATAAACGAAAACAAGAAATGTAAAGAAAACTTACTCCATCGCTGCCATTTCCTTTTATTTTCTAATTGCACTTTCTTTCTAAATACTCCGCATGATATAGTAAAAATAAAAATGATGCCATAAATGGTAAGGAAACACCAAAAATGTAACAAAACTTAAAAGCATACCATTTGTATTCAACCAAAACCTTAATTAAAACAATATTTAATTATGTAGTAGTTTCACAAAATTTAACATGCAGAAATAATGAATGAAATTTCCAACATAGAATTGTGCAAAATGCAAGAAATAGATTACCAGTTTTTCTTGGTTTTCATCCTGCCCAACAGTCCAGCAGAAGTGAAATAGACCATTTGCTTTGACCTTTCCCATCTCTTTGGTTTCTTTGATTAATGACATGTCCACTAGATATCAAATCAGAAACAATATGTTGTTCCTTTATAGATTCAGTTTGTCCTTGTATACAAAAAAAACTGATAACAGTATAAGGTAGACACTACTACATAATTAAATATTGTTTTAAACAAATAAATGTTAAAAAAATAGATATATTAAATTTACACTAAACAATTAACCCAATTTTATTAAGTTACATTATAACTAAATATACTTTTCACAATTATAGTCAAAGTGGGCAAAAAAGCCAAACTAGATCGATAATTTTGGGACGGAGAGAGTATAAAACAAGAGATGATATGACTATTTTAAAACTGATCAATGAAAATATGCATGGAAAAGAAGATATGATTTAGCTCTATGATTAGTAATTGGAAGATATTTTTGGGATGGAGTATAAAAGTGGATTTTTCCCCGACATACTAGTGGTTCGTGTTTCTAGAAATTTTTGTTTCACACACTCACACTCATGCCCACGCTTCATAGATACAATGAATTTCAACTTCTTTCTCTATACCACACACTCACACATACACATTAGGATCACCATTTCATTTAAGAGCATGAACTTGAACTAACTTTTGCCAGTATAGATCACAAGGGATGGTTCAAGGTTTGGAAGATCAGAAAAACAATTTTGAATTAGTTGATAAGGAAACTAGCTTGCAACAAAAGTCTATGTTCAATTATTTATTCAAATATTATATCTGATGTAATATATTTATCTCTCGTGCACTAGAATTCTCTACTTTCTCTTTCCTAAAAGGGATTAACCCATACTCCGAGTTGGTACAATAAATAAACAAAAACAAGAAATATAAACAAAACATACTCCACCACTACAATTTCTTTTTATTTTCTAATTGCACTTTCTTTCTAAATATGATATAGTACAAATATAAGGGGTGCAATAAATGGTGAGGAAAAACCAGATCTCTAAGATTCCATCAACTTTCATAAAAGGAGAACAAATCTAGCAAAATTGTAAAAATAAGTAGAAATAAAGGATATAAAGGAACCTTGTTTTAATATAAGTATTTTGGTAGTTTGAAAAATTGAAGGTGTAATTTATAAGATTAACTAGGGTAATATGGTTAGAAATAATAAGCACTTTATTTATACAGCCATTTGAAAATTATTAGCAACTGAGTTGGCCCTTAGATTTGGTATTCAATATTGGCCCATATTTCATCACCATCATCATTATCGTCAACATCACCATCACCATCACTATCATCGTTGTCATCATCATCATCATTACAATAACTTAAACTAAAAACTAGGAATAAATATTCAATGGAATTTCACTATTTTAAAAAAAGGAGTATTTCATTCAAATACTTCAATGTGAAATTCCATGAGCACTCTTGTAACCGGGGATGGGATCTCTGACCAATCAATGCCAGAGTGGAACTAGCGGGAGATCCCTTCACAGGTGTCACAAAAGTGGCTTGGGGAACTCCACATTAATTTTCAGAGTGCTCATGTGATCCTTTTGTTTTGGGAGCAATCACGTAACATCTCCCAATTTTCAGAGTACAGACTTTATTCTTCTTCCTTTTTAAAAATGCCAACGTAAGAAATTGTGATAAATGTTACAGAGCAAATGCAATTGCAAATAGCAATTGACTGATGACAATGATCAATAAACTCATATCTTTAGATGCTTTATAGATAGCTACTATTCATCGTTGAAAAGAGATTGTAAAATTGGAATCTCTTTGAGTGCCAATGCGGAGAGATCGAGATCATCAAAAGTTAAAAATATCCTATCGTGGGAATAATTTAGAATAGAAAAAAGATTGGAGTTTTTATTGAAACTCTCAACTCCCTTGGAGGAATTTGTTGGGTTCCTCTCCATACCTTTCCCAATGCCGATTTAACTCTCGATTTGAGATCATATATTCAAATCCCCTCATATTCATAGCATTTACAAGACTTTCCAAACTACAAACTAGGGAACTAGGGAATTAAATAACCAATAGCTAACCTATTAATTGATCTTCCTAAATTATTTAAATAATAAACTACATCAAAATGACATAACAAACTTCTCTAGCTTCATATATTCTACGAAGTTTTGGACAGTAAATGCAGGAGTGCATCAAGGGTCTAACAGAAAGAATCTCTCTATTTCTCAAAGATAAGGTTGCAAACATCTTGACATCTCAAACCATAATGAAATTGGGATTACAGTAGGACTATTGTTGTTCTTATTGTAAAGTAGGTAAAACTAAACAACTAATACTTCGTACCATTGGTCCATAATTAAATAAGGTAAAAAGTAAACTAATGATTAGCTTCACTATTGCATTATAAATTCAATCAGAAACAAGCAATGATAGTGATAAATTAACTTCGCCACGATGCTTTTCTACCACAAACATATCTTGGTGCCTTCTGCTGTGATAGGTAGTATTTCTCTTAAGAAAAAAAGGTATGGAACTTTCAATGCTTTTACTTATCCAGTAAAAGGCAGTACAGCATTGGAATTAGTTATTTAGTTACCAAGCTTGTGGCACAAGATCTACTACTTCAGTGACATTAATAGTATGATTTTTAGTCAACCCTCTGTCCTTTATATGATTTTAGTCTATTAGTGAATAGTGACTAATCAGGTAATGGTTTTGGTTACTTTATTAGAATGAAAATGATTCATTTATTATACATAGATTTTCTCTAAATAACTGAAAGCAGTGTCCACAGTCATAAGACTTCCCATAATCGTTGACATCTTCCTCTTTAATTCATTTCCGTTATGAGCAGTATCCATGAAGCAAGATATAGTTCCTTACTTGATATCAAACATGGAACTCTTCTTCGTGGCGAAAACCAAATTATTAAAAACATTTCATAATTTCAATAATAAACCTTTAGTGCGCATTCACTATCACTGCTGGCTCATCCATGCCTGTCCTTCCGGGCAGCTACCTCACAACCTAATGGTCCTAATCCTGCGTGTAGTCATTCAAAAACAAACACACGCTCTACATAAGTTGAGTGGCAAACCAATAGATGTAAACTTCTCATACAGGTGTATATCATGTCATGCCACACATAAAATACATAATGCATCGCACAATTTATTTTTCTCATATACATAATCATAATACATGCATAACCTAATAAGAGATCAATTCCAACTTTTAGCTATCATCCTTTGTTATTAAACTATCATTGTTCCCAATAATTCATATAACATGTTTACCTTGTCAATTCACAAAATTATCCCACATAGTCGTATACACCAGATCAGTATTCAACTGCACAACAAAACCCATTTCATAAATCCGCATCACTTTTTGAAGTACTTTGGCCTAAAGTAAGTCCCTTTAAGAAAAATGATCTTTCACTATATCTCACAGTAATATAAATTAGGGACTTGTAAGAACATGGATGCATACATATAAAGGCACAGCATTCACAGTTTATCACATGAACACATTCACCCATCATCTAAATCTTAGCAATTAATTAAGAAAGACAGATTTATACACATACGACGATTGATCACCTGTGATTTTATCAAAGGAATAGACAGTGTGAAATTGAAGAAGAAAGGGGTGAACTCTGTTTCAGTTCTGAGTAAGAAACGCCCGGGGAAAGAGGTAAAATCTTTTCATCCGTGGAGAATGCTACTTACACCCCCATTTTGTACCCCAAATAAAACACCCCCCATTACCCACTCAATCCCCTCGCGTTATTCTCACTCTCTCCCTCTCTTTCCACTTCTAGCTTTTCCTCCACTTCAATTTCCGACCACGACTGTTGCCGCTGCGATTTCCGACCTCTTTTTCCGACGGTCCGACGACACACGATTAACCCGTCCAATGAAGATCTCCAATCGGGCCATGGAGAGAGGAATTTCAAGAGTAGGCAGAAGGAACACTCGACCAGCCGGCAAGACTGTCACTTCTATATCAGGCGACTTCTCTGGCCAACGTCTCCTTTTCTCTCAAGAGTTCTCTATAATATAAATCTGAAGTTCAAATTACATTTCAATCACCATGTTTAATTGGAGGGAGATGGCTTACCCCAAATGTACATAGCTTCTTCACCATCCTCAATTTTATCTGATTTTTGTTTATTTATTTATTTTGAATTTACTTGCCTATTAGGAAGGGTAGGGGACATTTGGGATACACCAAAGTACCCCTAGCATTTTCCTTAATTGGAATTTCAAATTTGGAACATGCTACATTACCCAAAACTTTTACCTCATTTGTATACTACAGTTATGCACAAACATTTTGATGATTCACACTAACAAAAAGTATGGATGCGTAAACAAAAAATTTATCATTCACATAAGATATTGGTGCATTTACAAAAATTAACATTATACCAACACAAAATGTTGGTTCATCTCTGCAGTGTACAAATTGGGGTACAAAATTTTGGAGTACAAATAGCATTACCCTTTCAATTTAGTTTTAATTCCAAGTTAAGATTGCAAGATTTTTTTTGAATGAAGAAATTGCAAGATTATCACCTCAAGTTGCAAGTTATGTATTTCTAAATTTTGACCATAATTTTGAATGAATTTATCTGTAAAGACATTGGTTTTCAAAAGTCAATGTGTATAATAGAGGAAGGATATTTTTGCATTTATAGAAGCGACAAGGTTCACATGACATTGCACGATAATGTCATGCGACGACTCAGAGGTGTTCTGGTGCCCCAATTGTAAAATTGACGGTTCTTACCCCTAAGCCCCGTAAACCCCCACCCCGCCCCGACCCGACCCGAACACACCCCACCCCGAGATCGAACTCAAATCCCACATGACGGACAGATTTAGCTAGCTCTACTGTTTTCAAACCACAGTCAAATACCTTCCCACGATAGACCTCAAGAAGAATCTCCGACCAGTATATCCCGACAGCCAAACTGGACTTCGATTCTTATGACCTGGTTTGTACAACTCTTTTTTCGGTAAAAGTTCTTAGGCATATTACTTTTTCTTATTGGACAATTCGACCAATTTGACCTTTTTGACCCAATTCAACCCCTCACAATTTTTAGATGGAGTAGGTGTTTCAAATATATTTATTTTCCCAAAATACAATATTTATTTTCAAAAGAATTAGTTGACTACTAAAAAAATTTCGACGCAATTCAAAAATATTTCAACCACTACCAACTAGACCTTTTCAAGCACATTTTTTTACAAATTATTGAAAATGAAAAATTAGAAAGGTTTCTTGTATTTATTACGGTCAGCAGTCCGTCTCTTCATTAAATGTAGGTGTTTCAAATATATTTATTTTCCCAATCTACCATTTTTAAATTAAAATAACACTATGTTTGGTTCAAGGAATCAGATGGAAAAGAAAAGAAAATGGTTTTCTCATTTTTCTCATCAAAATTTGAATAATTTTCTTTTCTCTCCTCTTAGTACATTTTTGCCAACTCTAACACTATGTTTGGTTCAAGGAATCTGGGTCTTTTTCTTGTTCTCATCATCCTTGTTGACCAAGAGCTTACATTTTGTGTTCAAAGTAATAAATATATATGTTAGACTACTAAAAAGAATTTCGACGGAATTCGAAACTATTTCGACCACTACCAAATAGACCTTTTCAAGCACCTTTTTTACAAATTATTGAAACTGAAAAATTAGAAAGGTTTCTCATCAAAATTTGAGTAATTTTGTTTTCTCTCCTCTTTGTACATTTTGCCAACTCTAACACTATGTTTGGTTCAAGGAATCTGGGTCTTTTTCTTGTTCTCATCATCCTTGTTGTCCAAGAGCTTACATACTTCGTCCGAGCTTACATACCGCTCGGAGTTGAATACGGAGTTCGAAGCGTTATATGATGCGAATGCTCGGAAAAAACTTCTTGAAGCTCACTTCCCTCTGGTACTCCAATAGACTTTTTGTTAACTGAGTACCAAAGGATAGTGAGCTCCAAGAAATTTTTTTCGAGCATTTACATCATATAATGCTTCGAACTCCGTATTCAACTCCGAGCAGTTCAAGTCATTGATAAGGGCAAACTCCATCAATGAGTACCTATCCGGTACTCCATGGACTACAAACCAAAGTTCTCCATCTCTCTCAACCTTTGATTCCCTTGATAGAATCTCCCACATCATTAGTGGGGAAGGAATAAACTCCACATCCAAGTAGTTTCCAAAAGGGCTACCGTGCTTGAAAGAATCCAAAACTTCAGGATGATGTGCTAGTCCCTCATTGATGGCCTTTTGCCAATCTCCAATAGAGAATTTAAGTGTTAACTTCATGGTCGGGAAAATCTCCTTAATAGTGCACCTGAGGGAAGGAACCTGAAATTCAATAAGAAAAACATTACTAATTCCTGATAAAACATCCAGAAGTGTCATTACTTGGACTAACATTTCCAACCACACAAAATAGTATTTAATTGGAAAATTTAATTGGAACAAAACTTTTAGTGGACTTATTTGTTAATAATTTTGTTTCTTCAAATATCATTTTTTAGGTATTATCTTATGGGCACTTAACGAGTTTTGCTGAAAAAAGATAAGAACATCCGAAACTAAACGATTTTTTTAAATTTAAATACGCGTGGGCCATCAACAGAGCTTTGACTACTAAAAAGAATTTTGAAATAATTCGAAAAGGTTTCTACCCTTCCCAAATAGACCTTTTCAAGCACTTTTTTTTTATTACAAATCATTAAATGGTGGGAACTCCACACCATCCCAATACGCAGTAAGGAAAAATACGTTTTCCCAGTAATATTTGAAATGCAGGATCAATTCGGGTAATAGTTGATAAAAATCTGCTACTTTATGCCAACCACTTTTCACCATAAACGTTCCCTCCTGCCGGCGTTCTAGTTGAACAATGAACTTCTTTTTTTCCCGGGCCAGAGTATACTACCAATTCGTCCAGGTCGCACAAATACCTTGCAGCCGAATCCGGGATACGCTGGTTGTATTGGAATTCTCTTAAGTGATAAAGAATTAAAAAATAAGTAATTGCACTAGGAAAAATAACTTACCAGTTCATAGTTCGGGTCATGCCTATTATTATCCTCTTCCTCTAGATATATGACGAAAGTTTTTGGCATTTTAAGAGGAATTTTTGTGAATAAAGATAAGCAATTGCACTAGTAAAAACGAAATTTTGATATATAAATATGTATAACCGCATGAGTTATGTTAAATGCATGTGGGCCATCGTCCTAAATGCATTCAAACCCCCCTAAATGCATTCAAGCCATATTTGTATTTCCCCAACTACTCATATACCGTCCTAAATGCATTCAAACCATATGTGTATTTCCCTAAATGCATTCAAACCCTCCTAAATGTATTCAAACCATATTTTTATTTTGTCACCTACTCATATGCCTACCTAAATGCATTCAAATACTCCAAAATGTATTCAAGCTATATATGTTAAAAAAAGAATTAGCTTGTTTAAATATGTGCATATCTACGAAGTTCGCTTTATGAAAAATACGTGTTCAGTTATGTGGGAAAAACACTAAAATAAAATTAAAATATAAAAAAGGTATAATAATAAAAATTCATATTTTTACATCTTAAAAAAATCATATTTTTATATTTCAAAATGACACAAAAAAACAGTCATATTTTGAAATTAAAACCATGAAACATGCATTTTGATATTTTCTATATATTTTAAAATTACCAATATTTGACACAATCATTTTGATAAATTCAACTGCACTAGAGTTATCCTTATTCGAAATATTCGACTATCACAATTAGCTTTTCGACTGTAATTCGAATTTAATTTGATCACATAGAAAGTATTTCAACCTTTCTTCGAATACAATTTAATGCAATCAGTATTATTCAAGTAATTCGTCGTAGATGTGTCTTTACGAGGTCTCTTTGCGCATGTCCGTACTGTATGCCCTTTTCCTTGGCAATCAGAACATGTCAATTTATATTTTTTCCGTGCCTCACCGTCCGATGGAAATCTCTTCGTTGTTGACCTTCTTCTTAGCTTGTACCATATAGGGGGTTTGACTTCTATGAGCTCCATTCCATCGGCATCTCAGTCATCTTCATGTGGCACGGGGTAGCTTGTTTCCGCGTATGCAATATACATGTATTCCTTTGTGTAGAATTTATTACACAGGTGTGCGTTCTGAACAAGTGAGTGCATGCACGCAAGGTATCTTATCCTTGTCAAACACTTGGCAGGTGCAAGTTTTATTTGAAAGATGAACGACATGGTCAGAGTGCACTCCCTTGACTTCAAACTCGTAATGATTCAACTGATGACACTCCAAACGCAAGGCAGTGTTGAATCTCTTGCGCATTTGAGCTTCAACAGCTGGGGTAACAGGGGGATTTGACTCATCGAGAGACCTTAACTCTTGTTGCCTTTTTCCATGCCACCTTGAAGTCATGTTCTAGACTACTTTAAAAAGTGCAACAATAGGAAGTTCCTTGTCGTCCGTCAACACGCTATTGATTGATTCGGCGCCATTTATCATCATGATTTGGTACCAGTTTATTTCAAAATACGCCATGGCCCATCTTTTCTTTGGGATCTTATCAATGTAATTGCCAGCAGTTGGGTACCTTACTTTCAAGTTGCCATACAACCTCTTGAATGATCGTTTGGTGTATGCATTTGCAAGGTCCTCAAAACGTTTATCCAACCCCTTTTTGCACATCTTTGGAAAACGCTTTCTCAAGTTATAAGTGATGTGATACCTACACAATCCATGATCTGCAGCCGAATAGTGCTTTCTTATCCCATTTCGAATGCTAATGTGTCTGTCTGAAATGAACACCAAGTCTCTGGAATCAGGAATTAATTTCCTTAAATGGCCAAAAAACCAAGAGTATGAGTCGCTGTTTTCAGAGTCCACAATAGCCCAGGCAAGGGGATATTGGTGAAAGTCAGCATATTGCACCGTTGCAATGAGTAAAACACCCTTATATGATGTCTTAAGAAATGTTTTGTCAATGACGATGACACGCCTCATTGCTTGAAATCCAGAAATACATGCATGAAATGCTATGAATACATACTTGAAAGCACCCCCTTCATCAAGTTCTAGGTGGGTTATTACAAGATCATTATTTGCTTTCTTCAACATGTGCAAGTATAATGGAAGCTTTTTGTAACTAGTCTCGGGCATCCCAAACATGGCTTCATTTGCGAACTTCCTACTCCACCAAGCCTTTGCATATGTGATTGGCATGCTCTTGTTTTTCATGAAAGTCATGATGTTTTTGGGCTTAATTAAATCATCCGTACCAACAAAACTCTCTAAAATTAATTCTGACACATATCTCAAAGTTGTTTGGCTGTGTGTTCGGCTACGGTCACCAACTGTACAAATATGTTTTCCGTTGTATTTTTTAATAGCGAATCAAGATGTGTTTTTTACGATGGATGCCATCATCATCCAAGAGCATTTGTCACTCTTGCATTTCAACACATACCTCTTCTTGTCGCTCTTCACAGTCTTTGTTTCAAAATGTCCTTGTATGGAAACATCAGCCATCTTCTTCTTCAACTCTCTTTTGTCAGCAAACTCAAGTCCGATGGCCAAATCCGATCCATCTTCAAAGCCACCATCCAATGTCGCGTCTACCTCATTGCCAAAAGACGTATCAGAAGAAGGATCATCCCTCCGAATAAAGCACTTGTCCTCTTTTAACTCATCATTATCATCACCCATATAATCCTCTTCATCCACTTGAGCAGTTGATGGGCTCTTCACAGGAGTGGCATTAGACTCAACGAATAGAGGATTTTGATCACACCTCCCTGCATTTTTCTGAAAAACAATACCTTCATGATCACGACCAGATTCTTGATCAGCAACAATCATACAATTGAAGAAGTCATACTGGACGCAATCAATCAGGGGAACGAAGGGGTTAATTGCTGATTGCAATCCCAAAAGTTCTTCTTAGACTTCTTGTATTTGCTCTTCTTGTTCTTTTTCTTCACGTTCAACTAGAACCATCTCAACATGCAAGGCTGTAAAATTTTTCTTTAATTCCAAAAGAAATACATGTAGTGTTTCACTTGAATCGATGGAAAAGGGTGGTATATTTTTTCAAGCCGTTGAATTTGAAATGTAATTTTTGGCCTTTGAGTTTTCATATCGTAACCAAGCTTTTGAATAATGGCTTTCAAAAAGGCATCAAAGTCCAAATTAGCAACATCCCAAAACAACAAAGTTATATTCTTGCCGGATCCACTGTAAACATAATTCCCTTCGTGATCTGTGGTCCACTTTTCACCATAAACAACATATAATATCACAGGATCTGTACCCATCTGCAATCGAAACAACATAAACAACATATAAACAACATAAAATATCACATTTAAGGGTATCCGAAATTCGTCGAAAAAACGCCGAATAGTCAAGACCAATCGAAATAACGTCGAATATTCGAAAACATCATAATCATATCCGAATATTCCCTAAATGTTCGTATGGATATTGAAATGTTTTCGCAGACTATGTTCAAATAGGGTTTATTTCGGAGTAGGGTTTATTTCTATCTTAGATATGTAGGGCTTACCATAAGATATGTAGAATCATAACACAATTGGCTCGATTAGAGTTTTTCGTGAAAAATTACTCCTCCGTAACTCTTTAATGTAAAGAAAAATTAGGGTTTGTAATCAAATTTGGGGGTATCGAAAATTTGGGTTTACCGTAAACTCTTTCTGCTCTTTTTCCTCCTTCTACGCTACGCAATAGCTTCTAAACGCGTTCCTCAATCTTATCTTTTTGCTTTGCTGTCAATTACGTTGCCGATTTGCAGAGCAAATGTGTAGCGTGCGTCCGATTAAGGAGCTAGATGAGAAAACTGAAATAGTTGAATTCGGGTCAGGTCAAAAAAGAGGGAAAATCATTAAACGAGTGTGGAACGTAATCAGATTCTTTCGACAATAACTTTCGAAGAATAGGGGTAATTTGGGAATCTCAAATGGTAATTTTTCATTCTTTTAAGTGAGGGTAGATAGAGGGTAATATCATAATATCAAACTTTTTTTGGACATTTTTATAAGAGAAACCTTTTTTTAGGGCACTCTTATAAAGCGCCCTACACCAAATGGTGTACCCCTAGCATTTTCCTTAATTGGAATTTCAATTTGGAGCATGCTACATGTACCTCAAACTTTGTACCCCATTTGTACACTACAGTTATGCACAAACATTTTGATGGTTCACACTGACAAAAAGTATGGGCGCTGATGGGTGTATTCCACCCACGACCGGTCAAAGGAAGAGACCAATTAGTTGACCGGTCAATCTCGAAAGTTTTGGAAGGGAGACTTAAATCGTCAGCAAAACGACATATCATCGGCCAAAATATGACCGGTATACTTCACGGAAAAAGTATACTGGTCAATCCGTGAACTTCGATGATTTCATCCCTATTCTTCCCTAAACTTCGATGATTTCATCCCTCGGAGATTACCCGGTGTAGTTTCTGGGGTTGGAAAGTGTCGGCAGAAAAGAATCTATGAGAGCTTGGCGCGTAGCGACCCATGTTAGTAGAGGACAACTGGAGATGCTGAAGAATCCATCCAAGGCACTACGCGACAAAGGGAATGATCCCCCTCACAAGGCGACAAGGCAGCTCGAGGACGAAAGCAGTCACCTCGCACCACATCAGCAGCATGCCCCCACGTGGGCGCACGTGGTCCTGTCCCCTTGGCCTAGTATGTAAACTCATGTAAACCTCAGGAAGAGGGATCCGAATTCATTCTCTCTAAACTCCCTTGTAAAAGCACCCGTGCATTCTCCGTTATAATATAAATTGGGCTACAGGTGTTCCATCTAAAGTCCTACCGGTCAATCTGCGTGTTTTTACCTTTCTTATTTTGCCAAATCAAGCAAACTATTCTAGACCCGGTCTAGTATACTTTGACCGGTCAAGTAATTTACCACTTCGAAAGTTCTACATCCATCGAAAGGCAAGGCAGTTGACCGGTCAAACCATGGAGTGAGAATCCACCGGTCAAAGTAAACTTTACCAAAAGAATTTGTGAAGCTATCCAAAAAGCAAAAGCAACGTTTGACCGGTCGGATTTATACAGTTGGCCAAAATGATGAAGACGCTCGAAAAACAAAAATTGAAGTTTAACCGGTCAAAGCTACTCGAGCTAATCCTTCAGATAAAGTGATCAAGGAGAACTTTGAAGTTCTCTCGCTCAGAAAAAATTAAGAAGTGGTCTGATTGGGCTACCGGTCAGAATGTATAAGAAGCAAGAGCAAAGTATAAAACAACAAGCAAGCAGATATGGAAGATTCACCGGTAAGAAAATTAAACATGACATTTAAATTTGAAAATGTCAAATGTTTACAAGTACGCCGGGCATACCCGGGGAAATTTGTTCTAAAAGTTTTACGGAGACAACCGGGCGCAGCCAGGGGGATTAGTCCAGGGGGAAGGGGGGAGTAGGCTCTTCTTCCGGGATCGGAGCCAGGCCGTAGGATGCCGCACTGAAGCTTGGGTCCCTTCTGAGCAGTACCCGGTGAGAGGCGATCCGATCCTTCTTTTGACCGCTCTTGAATCCAAAGGATCCAATCGCGGTGATCATTTTCCTTCCTTCAGGCTCCCGGTACAGAAGCCTGAAGGACTCCATCGCGATCTCCGGCGTCGCCGTCATCACCCGGGCAGCAACGACCTTGTTCTCTTCAACCCAGGCGACTGCGCGCCCGGGGAAGGTCTCTTCCTTCTCCGCTGCTTCCCTCTTGGCCTCAGAGGCTTCATCCATAAGCCGGCCATTCTCCTCCTTCAGCTGGGAGATCTCAGTCTTCATGGCCCCGGCTAGCCCAGACAGCCTGATTAGCTCGTCAGCCTGGCTCTTCAAGATGAGGGCCATCTCTTCTTTCTCCCTCCTCAGCCGGTCGACTTCGGAAGGGGAACTCATCCCCAACCGATCTGCTGTATGTGGCCCAATCTCCCCCGCCTACACAAAAACGAAACAGACCGGTAAGTTTCTCGATAAAAAAAAACAAATAAAGACCGGGATGGCATCAAGACTTACCTCCTTCAGCCTCAGCCCCAGATTGATGAAGGCTTCTTCGATGGTCTGACCGGCCGGTTCAGAATCCGGCCTAGCCCTCTTCTTGGCGTAAGAAGGGTGCGTGGTGGCCACCTTCTTCACCCGACGACCGGCCTTTTCTTTTTCCTTCCCCTTAGACTGGTTGTCTTGGGGCTCATCTTCATCCAGGATTTCCACGGTCTCTGGATTGACCGGGAAAGTCCTGGCAAGATTGGCTTGGGAGCCCCCGGTCTCCCCGGCTGGTTGGTCGTCAGGGATGGCGAACTCCTCAAACTCCATATCTGCAAGAGAAGCTGAAATCGTTAAGTACAAGGAGAGACACCGGTCAACTACGAATCGCGAGAAAAATGAAAAGTACCTGGGTGGGAGTTGCCCTCAGCCTCCGCAGTGTTGCCCGGGGAGGGTACCCCGCGCCCCGCTGCTTCATGGGCCTGGGAGGTACCCTCACCACCCGACTCGACCCTCCAGACCCAGCTGCCGTAGTGGAAGACCCTCCCGGTGTATGGATCGCCGCGCATGAGGACTTCAAGACTCGCCTCCAAGTCAGGGGAGGAAGCCGGTGCAGCGTACTCTTGGTCGAGGAGGTGGTCATTCCACCTCAGACCAGCGAAAGGGGTGACAAAGGGGGGGAACTCGATGAAAACAAATTTTTCCTTCCATCCCCGGTTACTCTGGGGGACTTCGGAAATGAACTTCCTACCGGTACGGGCTTTGAAGAATACAAAACCTTCGCAGCCGGATCCGCCCGGTAGGACTTCGAAGCAGAAAAGGAAAAGACGCAAAGAGGGAAAAATTTTCAGATGAGTACAAATATTTACGAAGGAATGAAGGTACCGGTGGGCGTTAGGAGTTATTTGGCCGGGCAAAATCCTAAACGCATGGCAGACTTCAGTAAGGAGGGGGCGAAGGGGAAAAACTATGCCCGCATCCAGGGAAATGGTATGGAACCCTATCCTATCCTCCCGGTGGGGTTCAACGATATTGGGCCAGTTAGGTTCGTAGAGGAGGGTATACCCATCCGGGAGCCTCCTACGGATTTTGTTTAAGGCAATTTTAGATACACGGGAAGGTATGTCAAGGACGTAGAAAGTGGGAAGCGGAAAGTAACCGGCAGCATGAAGCCGCTCCTCCCACGCATCCCGGGTTTCGTGTTCAAGGTCATAGGGGCCTGGTTCGTCATTGACCGGGTCATCCCTCCCCACGAAAGTTTCACCGGGCATCTGATTAACGGGATGCGGGTCAGGAATAGAGGACTGGGGAACTTGACCGGGCGTGGAGTCAAGAGAAGAAGACCCGGTCGAGGAAGAGGAGTTGGAGTCCTTAGAGGAGCAGTCCTCTGAGGAAGAGATCCTATCGCTAAGAGAAGACATGACCGGGAAAGTAGAGAAGGAAGGGGAAACTTACTTGGCTCGGAGGGCTGGATAGCGAAAGAGAAGGAACTTGACCGGTGAAAGCTCTGAGACTTGATCGCGGAAAGTGGACAAAGGAGAGGGGTGGAGGCCTTTATATAGGCGAGGAAGAACTGAGCGAGGGCGACGTGGCTTCCTCTAGGCACGCCGCGTCAGGCGACGCCATCATGACACCTGGGGAAGGCGAGCGGACGCAGGAGAGGCGCGTCCAGCGCGCGGCACGTGTCCAACAGATACTTTTCAAATTCAAAATTTGAAATATTCTAGCGGGAAACGGACAGAAATTCAAAATTTGAACCCATTTTCAAGATTTTTTACTTCCCGCTCATGACAAATTGCATGACCAAGAAGTGGAGGGCTTATTGATGGGTGTATTCCACCCACGACCAGTCAAAGGAAGAGACCAATTAGTTGACCGGTCAATCTCGAAAGTTTTGGAAGGGAGACTTAAATCGTCAGCAAAACGACATATCATCGGCCAAAATATGACCGGTATACTTCACGGAAAAAGTATACCGGTCAATCCGTGAACTTCGATGATTTCATTCCTATTCTTCCCTAAACTTCGATGATTTCATCCCTCGGAGATTACCCGGTGTAGTTTCTGGGGTTGGAAAGTGTCGGCAGAAGAGAATCTACGAGAGCTTGGCGCGTAGCGACCCATGTCAGTAGAGGACAACTGGAGATGCTGAAGAATCCATCCAAGGCACTACGCGACAAAGGGAATGATCCCCCTCACAAGGCGACAAGGCAGCTCGAGGACGAAACCAGTCACCTCGCACCACATCAGCAGCATGCCCCCACGTGGGCGCACGTGGTCTTGTCCCCTTGGCCTAGTATAAATACTCATGTAAACCTCAGGAAGAGGGATCCAAATTCATTCTCTCTAAACTCCCTTGTAAAAGCACCCGTGCATTCTCCGTTATAATATAAATTGGGCTACAGGTGTTCCATCTAAAGTCCTACCGGTCAATCTGCGTGTTTTTACCTTTCTTATTTTGCCAAATCAAGCAAACTATTCTAGACCCGGTCTAGTATACTTTGACCGGTCAAGTAATTTACACCATCAGGCGCGTTAACAAAAATTTACCACTGACACAAAGTGTTGGTGCGTTAACAAATATTAGCATTACACCAACATAAAATGTTGGTGCATCTCTGTAGTGTACAAAATGGGGTACAAAATCTTGGAGTACAAATAGCATTACCCTTTCAATTTAGTTTTAAGGACCATGCTACATTTACACCAAAAATTGTACCCCATTTGTACACCGCAGTTATACACAAACATTTTGATGGTTTATAACGACACAAATGTTGGTGCGTTAACAAAAATTTACACGGACACAAAGTGTTGGTGCGTTAACAAAAATTAGTTTTACACCAACACAAAATGTTGATGCAAAACTGCAGGGTACAAATTGAGGTACAAAATGTTGGGTACAAGTAGCTTTATCCTAGTTTTAATTCCAAGTTAAGATTACAAGATTTTTTTTGAATGAAGAAATTGCAAGATTGTCACCTCAAGTTGCAAGTTATGTATTTTCTAAATTTTGACAATAATTTTGAATGAATTTATCTGTAAAAACATTGGTTTTCAAAAGTCAGTGTGTATAATAGAGGAATGATATTTTTGCATTTATAGAAGCCACAAGGTTCTCATGACAATGCACGATAATGTCATACGATGATCGAAGAATGCTCCGGTAACCCATTTATAAAATTGATTGTTCTTACGGTAAACCCTCCGCCCTGCCCGAACACACCCGACTACTAGATTGAACTCAAATCCCACATGAGGTACATATTTAGCTAGCTCTACTGTTTTTCAAACCGCAGTCAAATACCTTCCCACTATAGACCTATAGAAGAATCTCCTGCCATTATATCCCAACAGCCAAACTGGACTTCGATTCTTACGACCTGGTTGTGCTCCCTGCTGGCTTTAAATGGACTGTTCTACAAACTGTCAAATGGTTACAGATCTTGTTAAATATCACCAACAATCCATCCACACTTCAATGTCCAATTTCCATTTCAAGCAGACCCAGATTCAGAATCGATCTTTCTTTTCCCCTCGGCGCCATGATCTTCACTTGGATTCTTTATCTGTTTCGTTAAAGAAGCCATTAAGCAGATCAAGATTTCCCCTTTGTGCCCTTTCCTCCCCCACCCCTCCTCCTCGCAGCAGAGAAGAAGCCATTTCTCAGGCGAGGGATTCTCTTTGCAGCACTTTAGAGAAGCTTCTCAACGTTCCCAAACTCGTCGGCAGGATCAAGAAGGTAAAACACCCAAGGTTCCGAGTCGAAATTCCGGTGATGGATGACTCGCCTGAGTCACTCTCGCGGATTGCAGTTGAGGTGTTTGAGAATATGCCCATTAGAAGAAAAGGCTCTAATGTCAAGATTCTGATTCTGTGGCCCGATAAGAGCTTGGCCGAGGCTGCCAATACCTTTGTAACTAGTTCCTCCGGCGCCATTATTGAGAACCTTGAGGTTTCTTCAGTAACAAGTCGTTTGGGCAGTATCAGAGTTTCGAATGATGTGATTGTGTTTCTTGCTCCAGAGCCTTCGCAGGTTGAAGTTATGAAGGACATCACTGGCGGCGTGCGTCCAAAGCCAGTGGTAATTTTCAATCCGAAATGGGGATTCGAAGAAGAGGGGATGTTTGGGGAGTTGAGGGAATTTGTTGGCTCATTTGAGACTGTGTATTCATTCATTGGGTTGGAGGTCAGAGGGGTGCTGAGCAGAAGAAAAGGTGCTATTTTCAAGTGCGGCGGAGATGGGAGATGGAATGTGTTGGTTGAAGAAGAAGAAGAAGAAGAAGAGGGAGAGTGGAAGCTGATCTCCACATTCAAAACAAGGCCATCCATCACTGAAGTTGAGAGTGTTTTGTACAATTTGATGGCCATGAATTCTCCACTTGCAAGGTCTGCAAAATTCTTGAAGGGCTTGTTGTCAAGGCTCACTGGTAAAAGTTAAACAACAAATTCCATCATTTTCTCATAGCTCCTCCCTTTGCTTGGAACTAAACCTTGATGGGTTAGTTTAAAACCTGCTAGAAATAAAATGGGAAAATCTCACTTTGGACCCCCAAAAGGTAGCAAAAAAGTAGAATGCACCCTCACTTTTCCTAAATTTTATAGTGCACCCTCAAAAACTAATCTTTCTTCTACTTCACTTAAAAAACACGCGGCATTAGCGTATCTCTTTGCTCAAAAAACCCTAATTGCTCATTAAAGACGCATCGTTCATCTCCATAGCTGTGTTCAATTCACAGTACTTAGCTAAAATGCAATGGCTTTACACATCCAGATCACATGCCACTATGTTGCATCATCCAGTTCTCTGTTGAATATTGATGATTTTGAAACTTAAGTAGCCTTTGACAGTTAACTCATTTTTGTTGAGTTGCTGAAGTTCTCAACTTAATTTGGATCATTTGCCAGGAAAACAATATTGTAGAGCATTTGTAGTTGATTCAATGTGCAGCTAAGTTAGAGTCTTTTACAGAATATAATTTTGGATGATTCAATTATATCAGTTTAGAAGTTAATTTCTCTACAGAAATTGATAAAACTAATAGAAATAGCACTTCAATCTTAATGTTAAGATATTCAGCCAATTTTGAGTAAAAATGACTTGGGAAATATGAATTCTAATAAGAGATTGGATTTGCATTTGGAGAAAGTTCAACCCCTTCAACCTACATACATCTGAAAACATGTAAAGCCCCACATTTTATACCAAGAACCGAATACATCTGAAAACAACTTCCAAAAATACACAATGAGAACAAACAGAAATGACTCTATTCTTCTCTTTGAAAATCTACAATTAAAACAGTAGCAAGCAACATAACTATAAAATTTAAGAAAAACATCGCATTGATATGTTAATAAAAGAAACATTAGAATAATATGTTTAAGAAAACGTAGATGGAATGCCATGACAATTGATTTTCTCAACACAAAAAGGTAACTTTACTAAAAATTCTATCATTACGTGACTCACATGTTTTTTTATTACTAAATATTTATGCTACACAATTATTTTGATTTACTAAACAAAAAATATTTTTCTCTTCAGCTTATTACATAATTCTAACAACATTCATCCATTATATAGAAAAGAAAAAAGTTTATGGTGCCATGTGGCAGCCACTTTGTGCGTCTCAAAAAATTAGGGGAACGATAAAAAATTGTGCGTCTACCGGGAGTCGAACCCGGATCAATTGCTTGGAAGGCAACTATCCTTTAGCCGTTGGACTACAGACGCTCACGTTCGTTTCTTAACTTTGACATTATTTATTACATATAATAGTAAATAACATGCGTCTTCTAAACCAATTAGAATTTGCTAATTGTCTACCCTAATTACTCCTACGTTTTCAAAAATTGTCTTTGTTTTGGTTTTTACGGAAAAAAAAGTTATATTANAAAAATTAGGGGAACGATAAAAAATTGTGCGTCTACCGGGAGTCGAACCCGGATCAATTGCTTGGAAGGCAACTATCCTTTAGCCGTTGGACTACAGACGCTCACGTTCGTTTCTTAACTTTGACATTATTTATTACATATAATAGTAAATAACATGCGTCTTCTAAACCAATTAGAATTTGCTAATTGTCTACCCTAATTACTCCTACGTTTTCAAAAATTGTCTTTGTTTTGGTTTTTACGGAAAAAAAAGTTATATTATATAATACTCCATGAACATGACCAAATTTTCACATTTGCTTATTAAGGGTGAGCGATACAATTTGATAATAATTTGAAAGAATACATCCATATATAGAGATTATAAGAGAGAGTTCTAAGTATAATAGAAGAAGAATTATAGTAACAATACAATAAGAGAAAATGGAATATATTCCCTCCGTCCAAAAATAATTTCTTTTGCGATTTGACTTGAGACGAAGATTAAGCAAAAAGTTAAAAGTATAAAGATTTTTCATGTGTTGCCTTTGATGTGATAGATAAAGCGAATAATGTGAACAAACAACAAGGATGTAATGACACATCCATTAAAAGTTTTTTGCCAAAATAAAAAATGAGAAAGAAATTTTTAGTCAACCTTCAAAGAAAAGCGAGAAAGAAATTGTAACGCCACAAAATATGGCTTAAAATTTATTATAAAACAAAAGTAGTTTTGAATATTATTTTGGTCCAATAAAGAATATTTTTACGTTTGACCAAAAATAAATGGATTTTCAAAATAATGACTTTTTGTTAAAAACTTATTTTTATGGATATGTCTCGAAGAGATGAATCCAACGTATATTTTATGAACCAATATGATTTATAGATTTCAAGCTATAACGATTTTGAATATTAAAATTTATAACTTTGACCCATAAAATAAACTCGATTCAAAAGTGATTTTATAAGATTGGAAATCTTAATCTATTACACTTGACAACATCATATTCATTATTTGGATTTAATTCATATATTTTAATCTCGTTCATATTATTAAATTAAATTATGACTGAGACAGACTCAGACACTTAAAAAAAATAAAGTTTTCAAAAAAATATTTTGATTATGTCAAAATTCTAGTTTTGACAGTCTGATTCCAAAAATGCAATCTGTTTTCAATACGGAACAGTTTGGTCGAAAAAATGTGTACCGTTTTAGTCAGTTTATCAGTTACGAAGTAGGAGAATATTTTAGTATCCCCACGCTCCTCTCAATCACGCAGCCCATATCCTCAAATCTTCAATTAAGCCACCAAAACCCACTAACTCCTCCACTAACCTAATACATCCAAAAGTGGTGTATTTCTTCCCACTTTGTGAACAACTCAATCCCAAATCACAACACAACTCACATAGCTTTTCTCTTCACCTCTCTCTCTTTGTCAGTCAGGGTGCAAGGAAGGAAAAGGGAGATAAAGGGAATCCGGCATCACCTAAATAAAACTTACCTATACAAAAAGAAAAAGAATGTGTTATCTTAAAATACTTTCATACTTATTATAGTAAAAAAATCAATGCTTACCTTGTGGAATTTTTAAAGGGTATGCACGATGCAACACATCTCTCAACATTCTAGCATCAGATACCGACCCCTCCCAACCCGGTAGTATGTACGTAAAGCTTAGATCAAATGTGCAAGCACCTAGAACACTTTGAGTTGGAAAGTCTTTTCTACCACGGAATCTAGGTGCATCGGCCACGGGCACTTTTGCTCGCACATGAGTTCCATCAATTGCTCCCACACAATCCTATGGACATAATATCCTTAGATGTAGCTTGCAAATTCTAAAAGAGTGTGTGAATTTGTGTTTATGTAATGTCACCTTGAAATATGGGAAAAACATGGAATTGTTAAATATCTCAGAAGGGATCCGTGTGTCATCTGGTTGTGTTAAAAACAATGCTTCTAACTTAAATACAGCATTCAGAACATTGTGAAAATGTCTCCATATAACCTCTCCTGAACGAGCAAACAGTCGCCGCACTTGCATGCCTATTAGTGACACGGTGGCCAAGTATGTACAAGAAAGGAGAAACTTGTTCTTCAATACTTACCCACTTCGTTGCTTTTAATCCACCATGACGCACTAATAGACCACATAAGTTCAAAAACGGATCCGGCCCCATTCGTATCATATCTCGACATACAAGTCTATTCGTCCTAAAATCCTTTGTTTCTAAGGAAATTGATTCATGCACAATTCTCGCTCGATCTCTTCTAGTGCGCAAATACCATACTTGTAGTAATATGAATACCGAAAACAAAGCTGTCATATGATTTAAGTAGAGATAATTAAGCATATCATCATCCATTAATGCCACAAATCAGAACCTAAAAATTTAGCATAATTCACGTTAATCTGTAAGAACACAAATCACTAGCACCTACAAGAAAACAGAGTGCAATAACAAAACTGCAGAAAACGAAGGACAATAACAAAACTACAAATTAAACACAAGAGTATTTATGTAGTTTTGTAGAATATTAAATCTACCTAATTATGTAGATTTTCTCTAATGACTCTTTTAATTTTGATTGACAATGCAACAATACAAATTCAAGTGATCGAATGTCCAATTTCTTTTTAAAAAAAGTATAATTTGCAATGCACCAATACAAGTTCAAGTGATCAAATGTCTAATTTCTTTTAAAAAAATATATTCCAATGTGCATATAATTTATATATTCCATATATCAGGAATAACAATTACAGAGTTTATACACTAGAAATTTAGTTATATATGAAGTATGTATTATTTCGATTTCTATTGAAAACTAACAGTGGGATAAACTCCATTCACAATGAATATAATTAAGCTATCACCTCTAATGACTCTTTTGCAGCAATACAAGTTCAAGTGATCAAATGTCTAATTTCTTTTTAAAAAAACTATAGTCCAATATCATATAATTCATATATTCCATATATCAGGAAGCAAAAAGAAACAAAAACTGAAAAACAGGAACACAAAAAAGTGAAAAAAAGGAAAATTGAAAGAATCGAAAACTGAAAAAAAGGAAACAAAAAAAACGAAAACTGAAAAAAAGTGAAAGAAAGCTGGAGACTGAAAAAAAAGTGAAAATTGTAGTAAGCAGAGGAAATTAAAAACTGGAAATTGAAAATTGAAGAAAGTGTAAAATTGAAGTAGAGCAGAATGAAAAAAGTGAAAAAAAATCTGGAAATTGAAAAAAAAAGGTATAAATTGAAGTGAAAAAAAGTGAGCAATGGCCATAGAAATTGAAGAGCATAGCAGAACAAAAATAAGCACTTAAAAAAATCTGAATTGAGCAGCGAAGGAGTAGATGGCGATCAAAATTGAAACTAAAAAAGCTAACTATGCACCGATTGTGGCGGAATTGAAGAGCAGAGCAAATAGAAAAAAAAGGTGAAAATTGAATAGTTAAGCAATATACTAGCTCTTCTTAATGGTTCAGACATTTTACTGATTCAGGCTTCTTATTAGTTCAGCACTTACCTATTCAGAAATAAATTGACAGACAGCCCCTAAATCTATTCAGAAAGTTATTTTTCCAAAAATAACTTTTCCCTTTTTTCGAAGAAAAAAAAAATCTTTTAGATTCTGTAGGATATCTTGATCCGGAGTGGGGTGGGAATGAAGATTAACTACACTATTTGTTAAAGTATTCTTGATTTCTGTAGGATATCTTGATCCGGAGTGGGGTGAGAATGAAGATTAACTACACTATTTGTTAAAGTATTCTTGATAACCACTCAAGATCAAGAATACCCCACATAACCCATGGAATCCGCTTCAATCGTGCATTGTTATTTCTTTCGTTTTTGTATTTGGGTTTTTTATATGTGATTTTCCGGTGTGGGAATATTTTCGTTATTGTATTTGGGTTTCTGTTATTTCAATCGTGATCTGAATCGATTCTCTTTTTTTTTATATGTGATTTTCCGCTTGTGATCGAATTCAGCTTGTGTTATATTTCGACCTCAGAGCCGACGACACCTAAACACCGGCGACCTCCGATCGCGACTTTCTCCGTTTGAGGTTCAAGATAGCCAGGTTCCAAAATATCATCTCAAGCTCCCAACAACTAGGGTTAGAAAGTATATATATATATATATATATATATATATATATATATATATATATATATATATATATATATATATATATAGGTATTTCAAGATATATGGCGCCCCGGCCTCCCAATTTTCATCTCAATTTCCATAATTTAGTTTCAAATTGTGATAAAATAGATGAACTCCCACAGTTTCTAGGGTCTACATTGAACTCTTTTATCAATTTTTTTTAATTTTCTTTTGTGGGAGGGCACGATGATGGCGATTGGAGCACTTGATGACACTGGCTGGCAATGGAGTTCTGTCCCGGAAGTATTCGTTTGAAGCTGAAGCAGTGTATGAGTCAATAAGAGCAACCTTTAGGTCTTACTCTTCCTCTATTTTTTAATTAATTTTATATTTCTAGCACTTTGTTTCAATGATTGCTGATTCTATTTCGAAGCCTCTGAAAACCACCTCCAAACTTCAGATGCGGCAACCAAATATATTTTCAGCTTGAGCTTTTCCAAATGGAAGGAGATAGTTTTAAGGTCGAACTCGGGTATCAGGGGTCATATTTGGTTTTTTACATCTCGAAACCACCTCCAAACTTCACCTCCCTTTTTTTTAGTTTTCAAATATATTTTTATGATTCATTAAAACTTTTACTAAACAAAACACATGTAGTTAGAAAATTTATATTTTCAGTAATTTAGACCGTTTTGGGCAAAAACTCTTCCATCTTTCGAACTAGAGAACTTTTTCGGATTTTTTCCAAAGTCGTGATGAAATAAAAATTGAGTTTGTGAATGAGCACTTCTAAGAGCTTGCAAATATTTGGTTTTTGCCCAAGTCATGATAATATTAATATTAAAGATTATATTTCTACCAAACTGAAGTTTATAGAAAAATTGTCCAATTACCCTTTTAATTTATGCCCTATTTTAGAACCAATGGTTGTTCTAAACACGAAAAAAAGTTTACTTGAGAAAATAGAGGAAATGGTCAATCTTGGAACCAAGATTGCAATGGACCACATTTTATAGCTCATTTAAGTCCCATTCTCAAACACCTGGCTGCTGGAATCTTGATTAGTCTTTATTCCCTTTGTATTATTCGTAATGTACATGGAACCAAGGCAATAAATGATTTTGGAGTTGTATTCTTACTACTTAGTACTTGGCCTCAAGGTAGCATTTGTAAAGATAGGAAATAAAGACTTTTACTTACTATTCTATGTTAGTTTTTAACCATTTGAAATGACAAGTCTTTTGATATTTGTTTTTTTGGGGAGACGTTAGGTTTTATGAAAAAGTGTATTTTTGGTTTAGAATGTCTTAAGTTATGTAAATTGTTATATGTTGCCATTCTGCCTTAAAGACAATATTTTATATGCACAAGCAAGTGTAGCTATTGGTGATAGTTGTAGTGATTGGCTTGGTAACTTATGTTGTTGCTGAACAACACAGTCCTGCAACAATTGTTATTGGGAATGGTCTTGCATTATCCTCCACTGATGTTGTCCTCCAGGTAAGCACTGAACTCTGTTTAGATGGTTTTGCTAAAGGTTCTTGATTTTAATGTCTTTACTTTTCTCTAATATAGCTAAATTTTATGGTTGTATCTGAAATCAATATCAGCATTTTCAGGATTTTAACTCATTTACTGTGAAGTCGACTTCAATGCTGTGAACTAGAATGCAACTGAATGATAGATTTTGTTTTCTTTCACACCCCACGGGTTGGAGAATCTAATTGTATATTTGACAGGTGGGTATATAAACAAGGCACATGTTTATCAAATGTCACGTAGTAGAATATCAAATTCCTCACTTTTTGTGATTATTGCTCTTGTTGCTCTTGACGCAAACGAATAGAGAAGAAACCACCACCCCTTACCCAATTAAGTTTCTTAGATTCATTTTTGATAATTCTTTTTTCAATTTTGCTCATAATGTATTGCAGTTATCCTGTAATTATACAGGGTTTCCCATGGACCACACAACCTCTCTTCTCCTGACTACAGATTCAAACACCCCAGCAAAATCATAGTTCGAAATTAGGTAAGCCGCGCTTATTTTCAATCCATTTCTGCATTAATTATGAAAATTAAGAGCGAAGTGAGCTCAAATTAGGGTTCTTTTATGCAGAGGGGACTTCAACTGGTAGGATATGTGGGACCAGATTTTGAGGCCGAGACTGTCTTTGCTCTTTAATCAGGAATTTATCAATGTATGTTTAGTTTATGCCTTCCAATTGTTTCCATACCCTTTTACAAGATCATACTCTGTATTGGTTGTAACATTTCTATCTTCAGTCATAGCCTTTTGGAACTCCTGGGCGGCAAATTAGTTACGGCCTTTCTAATGGAGGCTAGTTAATTTTGACCATCCAAATTGCATAGTAACTACCTAAACATATTCAAAAGAACATCAAATAAACAAGGTTTAATTATAAAATTTCCCAGGTTTCATTTTGAAGACTCTTTTGAAGTAAGGGTTGGATATTTTGCTTTAGCATATCAATTCTCTGCACCCAATGCTAAATTACTCTTTGTTGTTCTAATTGTAGTCTCATGAGTTATTGAACCTGCCTATAGCTGCACGAGCATCTTTGATGTGGCCAAGGAAAAGCAAACTGGGAAACCCAAGAAGACGGGGTTCGGCTAAGAGATAGTTTACTGGGTCCTATTGCACTAATTGAATTGACCTTGGTTTACTTGAGGGCTTTTAGGAACGGGTTGCCCAAGAAGACGGGCAAAACTGCAATCTGCAACAGGCAGGTTAGTTTCCTAGACTTTATTCTAAAGAGATTTTTACCAAACTGCAATATGCATTTAGATTGAACTAAGAGCACATATCTCTATCATGAGGCATTAGGTGCTTAGTTCTAAAAGATTTTGGATTCAAACAAGCTGTTTTGAAGAAAAAAATTTACTATTTGTGCCGATTTGCATGCTGTTTGTGTTCTAGAAGTGCTTCTTTGCTGAACTGTCAATGTTTATTGTTGAATCTAAATTTTAACATGATCGCTTGCTGATTTTCTAGAAAATGTGAAGTGATTCTTGCTGAATTTGGAACTTTTGTTGATGAAATTTGCATAGGAGCTTCATTTAGAAACATATATCAAGTTTTTTTTCAATCTGAATTTTATTCATATAAACTGCATTTTGCACTAAATGTGAATTCGGTTCAAAATCCGATTATGAAATTTGATATCTAGCATAAAACTGCATATAAAGCTCCAAAGTTAATTTTTTATTGCTTAACTTGACTTTATTATTTTTAGTGTTTTAAAAAACACATATACTTGCATTTTAAGATATTTTGCATTTAGGGTTCTTGGATATTTAAACCTTAGGTAGAACGGTCATGGTGGTGGCTCGAGTGTGCAAAGGGGGATTCAACCCTGCAGCTCGAGTGTGCAAAGGGGATCTTAGAAGTAATGTGCTCAACATAATCAAATCTGAAAAGGGAAATCGGTGGAACGATCCGATGCAATTCATACAGTACTATATTATAATAAGGATGGAAGATGTTAAGAGCCATTGAACTTAAAGGGGTAATCCCAATTTACTACTTTGTATTTTTTACGTGTTTTATTGCTTGAATTACATATAGATTTTCTAAGAGACTTTTCTTTCCTCTCATCCATTTAACTATTTATGGAGGATGTTGATTAGTGAAGTTTATTATCTTCCACTACTACAAAAACGACCAAATAAATCTCCCCATTTGCATCGTTAAGCAAAACAAACGATGTAACTGGCAAAAAACATTCGCGTACCGCTTAGATTTTGGATAGGTTATTCCTAATAACCGATTCAAAAGGTACATATTCAATAGTTATATAAAATTTACAATCCAAAAAAGAATGTTGCACATAGTAAGTTTAAATACATACACCATTATAAGTCAATCATAACATAAAAAAGTTTTACAAAAGCTATGTATGAGTAATATAATCCTCCCACATGACCTTTGCAATGGAATCACGTAATTCTTCTGCCATCCATGTGTTTCCGTTCCCATTACGAGCGTGGGGTATGTTATGCATACATTCAAAAGAGAAACATTCAAAAGAAGGAAAAAAGCTATATTGTTCTTGTAACTCATGTCACAACTATTTTGTGGTTGATAGCGTTAAAGGTATAAGATTACATGTGTATCGCAAGGGTTATGACCCAACATACCTGCGATGGAAATGGCATGCAGAGTTAGAAAATCCTTGCAGCTCTAGCTATACTCATAATGAACAAGTCGAGGATGATATTCACGACATCCACAATCTTGAGGTTGAAATGGAAGATGAGTTAGGGGCCACTCAAGATGTTCATCCTGATCAAGTCGTCATTGATGAAGAGCGTAATATGTATGAGAGCTTACTAGGAAGCTCAAAACGCCTGTTGTATCCTGGTTGTACAAAGTTTACACGTTTGAAGGGGGTTTTGGAATTGTTCAATTTAAAAGTAGCAAATGGGTGGAGTGACAAAAGTTTCACGTCTTTATTAAGTTTGTTGGGTGAACTTCTTCCAGATGGACACGAATTGCCATCGTCCACTTATGAGGCAAATAAAATGATGTCTCCAATGGATGAGGGCTACAAGAAGATACATGCTTGTGTTGTTAAAACTTAGAAAAGTAGTTGTTTTACTCTTGGTATTTTTTAAGATGTACAAGTGGTGGATGCAAATGTTACTTTTTTGGTTTAATTTGTTTTGTGGCATTTGAGTTTTGGGAATGTATTTGTGCTTGTTATTAGTTTGTGTTAGTTGTTGTTGTGTTGATGGGTTGAATTTGTTGTTATTGTTGAATCTGTACATTTTGCACAGAATTCTGTGCAAAATTGAAAATGTAGTGGATCGGGAGCAAACAAAAAATTCATTTGAAAAAAATTTGTTTTTTGCATCGGTTATCTGCTAATAACCGATTCAAAAGTCTATTCCCAGAAATGCCAAAAGGGCTTTTGAATCGGTTATTTGGTAATAACTGATTCAAAAGCCTTTTTCTGAAATTGGCGCCATTTCTGGGAAGAAGCTTTTGCTTCGGTTTTACAACCGATGCAAAAAGTAACCTGAGCATTTGCATCGGTTAAAAACCGATTTAAAAGGGTCAAAATAACCAATTTAAAAAGTCTTTTTTGTAGTAGTGTTCCCAAAATATACCTTCAATGTAACGAGTGCATACAATACCAGTCTATGCGAAGCACGGGGTTAAACATCGGTGATGTATCATTAATTAGTTCATTGATTTGACATTTGTTATTTTAGTCTTTACTAATCAAAACTATTTCGATTATCATTTTATTCCATGATCATTTTGAAATACTCCCTCCGTCCGAAATTATAATGCATGTTCACTATTCACAGGGTCAAACTTCATTCACTTTCTTTCTCTATTTTCGTTAGCAATTTGACAAAATAAAATACTATTGTCACTACTAGTTTTGTAGATCTTTTGATTTAGTATTTTAATATGTAATTTTTATTTTTTAACTCTATACCATTTGTCATATAAAATGATTTGAAAATAATTTCAGTTAAACATCGTAAACCGAAATTGGCGTTATAAAATAGGAAGGTAATTTGGACATTTTAATAAAGTAGTCAACCCTCACTAAAAATGAGGAAAAATCAAACTGGGAACTTTAATTCCGGGCGGAGGGAGTAATAATAATAATTATTATTATTATTATTATTATTATTATTATTATTATAAATAACTTATTACAAAGGACCATTTTGGAAATTTAGTCTCACCAAAATGATGGTCATTTACTTGAGCCGCAGTTAGTAAACGTTTGTTTACTTCGATTGATAGTGAATTTAATCCAACAACTCTCCCACACCTATTTTGGGTTCTAAGATGCATCCGAAAACGATACTTTCTCTATTCAGTAAAAAGGTTCCTATTTTAATTAATGGGAGAAATAAAGAGTGTATATTTATAATGGACTTTTCAATTTTATCCTGATAAGTAAAAGTAAAATGTGATGAATAGATCATTAGTGAAAAAGAATGATTTGATAGGTAGTAAAAGAAAAAATATGAGTAAACATGATTTTTTAATATAAAATAGAAGTGTAATGTTGAAAAAGGAATAAAAATAAAAGTGAACGGGTTTTGATAAACGGAATGAGTATAAAAGAAGGCTTACGCTCATCAAATCAAATGTTCGTTCTTAGATCTACTCCATACTTCTTTAGGGATAATATCTCAGGGAAATGCCCTTTTCGAATGGGAAATCTCTTAGAATATTTTTGTTCTCTTTTTATAATTTTAGTTATGGATTTTTTTAGTAAAGACTTACGGAGTACTATTTATCTCAACGGTGGATGCACTAACCATTAACAAGAGTAAATGAATTTTTGAGCCCGATCCGGATGAACTGTTTGTTCCCCTATTGAGCTGCCTCTGTTCATTTGTGATGATGTAAATATAGCGGGGTGGGTTAACCGGGTTTGACCTGGACACACTCGACCCGTAATATAAAACACACAACAAGAACACAAAGTATAACCTAGACTGGGTAAATCTCCTCAGTCCGAATTATATTTCTTACTCTATCTCAAGAGTGAACTTTAGTGAGAGAAAAATTGGATCCCCTCCTCTATCAAATATCATCATATTTATAGAGGAGGATTTGTAACCCTCCCCTGTTCATCCATTGACAAAATAGGAAGCTCGTGGGAAGGTCACTGTAGATAATGGAAGCACTGTACAATCATAGAATTTAGCAACTATAAGCCAAGACATATACTGTTCAATCAAAGACTATAGATGGATATTCTCAATCCAATCAGCCCTGCAAAGTGACAAACATCCCTTTTACTGTTTCTCTTGTGATGGACGAACGGCGGGGTGGTCCCTCGATCTTTGACGTGGTTCACCATGCCTGAGATACTGGACCAATGTTTGTCAAGTAAGATGATATGACCGGTCACCTTTTTCTCAAAGGTTGACCGGTCATTTCTTGAGCTCAACCCGTCTGTTTGGTCTTCTTGAATTCTTCACAACATTAGGTGAAATTTTGGCTATCGCCCAAAATGTGACCGGTCACTTTTTTAGTGGAAGTGACCGGTTAACTTTTGACCCGTCCCAATCGAAGAGTTAACTTCATTTGGTAATTGATAAAAGTGACCGGTCATATTTTGATCTGTCCCTTTCGGTTGTCCGGATCGGGTATAAGGATATACCCATCAATTTGGATGAGAATTTAATTGAGCGATCTTATAATAGTTATATTCTTCCAATTTCCTTAGAATTTTTGCCAAATTTTCTTTTTCTTTTTTTCAAAAAAAAAAAAAATCTTTCATACATAACGAATTTTAGTAGCGCTACGCTGCTCCTGAATAACAATGAAGACTAATTAAACAAATTTTTATATTTAACCAATTTGACTGTAATTCGGGGTAACGTGCCCAACTAAACCCTTTGAATCCAATTCAATCTTGCCCAGTTCTTTCATTCATCTTTCTATTCGGGTTTTTTTAAATGTGAATTTCCGGTGTGGGGATATATAAGTTATAGTCCAGCCGTATCAAAATCAGTAGGTTGTCTTAGGGATCCGAATCGATTCTCTTTTACTCATTACTTCCCTTAATTACATCAGAACCACACTGTGCTCTTTCAATTCTGTTATTTCTGCAGGTAAGGCTTTATCATCTACTCTCTCCGTCCCGGTATATTCGTCCACTTTTAATTTTTGAAACTGTTCATCTAAGCACTTTGACTCATCAAATTCTCTCAATGTGTAAGCCTAAAATAGTCATGTGTGATCTTGTTTGATTTGTCTTAACATATAGATTATTGATATATAATTTTTATAATTTTTTAATATACAAATTACAAGATAAAATGAATTAAAGAAGTACATTGGATGGTGTGTAAAAATGAAAGTGGACAAATACTCTGAAACGGAAGTAGTATTATTTTGTCTGTGTCAATTTCTGGGCCGAGTTGACTGAGATAAATTAATTATATGGATTAAATATAAGATTGGGTGGACTAAAGAGATTATGGTTGGTGATGATCACGGCTGGGTTACTTTTTATGGTGCTAATCCCATTACTCCTGAACGACGAGGATTATTATTTCTAATCTCCATTAGGGTATGTTTGATTAGAGGTAGGTAAAAGTTTTATTAGGTAGGTAATGGTAGGTAATTAAAGGTAGGTAAAGTAAAGTAATGAGTTAAAAAATTGTGTTTAGATGTTTATTAGGTAACGTGAGGTAAGAAAAAAAATTAAATTACTAAAATATCCTTGTGATTATTTTTCTTTATTTGTTTAGAATGTATTTATATGAAATTACCTTTCACATTATACCCGGAGTATTCTTTTGTACGGACTTTTATATGCGTACGTAAATATATATACAAAATTATTTTTGCATCAATTCTAATGACTCTTTTGCAGCAATACAAGTTCAAGTGATCAAATGTCTAATTTCTTTTTAAAAAACTATACTCCAATGTTCATATAATTTATACTACTTCCGTCTTAAAAAGATTTTTACATTTTGACTAAAGTTGGAATTAAGGGAAGGATAATTTTGTGTTGACTTTCCAAAAATACCTTTGATGTGATGGGTAAAAGTAGGATATGATGTGTAGATTATTAGGAAAAATGTATGATGTGATAGGTAGGGTTTGAAAAAATAAGGTGTAAAAGTGGTTTTTTAATAGAAATGGATAAGAGATTGTGGGACGCAATTTTTTTGAAAGGTGTTAATCTTTTTGGGACGGGGGAGTATATTCCATGGACCATGCTAGACTTACACCAAAAAATATACCACATTTGTACACCACAGGCTTGCACAAACATTTCGATGGTTTACACCGACACAAGTGTTGGTGCGTTAATAAATATTCACACGGACACAAATGTTGGTGCGTTTAACAAAAATTAGTTTTACACCAGCACAAAGTGTTGGTGCAAAACTGCGGGGTACAAATTGGGGTACAAACCTTGGGGTACACGTAGCATAATCCATATTGCATATATCACGAAGCAAAAAGAAACATAAACTGAAAACTAGAAACAAAAAAAGTGAAAAAAAAAAGGAAAACTGAAACAAACGAAAACTGACAAAAAGGAAACAAGAAAAAAACGAAAACTGAAAAAAAAAAGTGAAAGAAAGCTGGAAACTGATAAAAAATGAAACTATGTAGATGAAAAAAATCTGAATTGAGCAGCGAAGGAGCAGACGGCGATCACAATTGAAACAAAAAAATAATAACCATGCACCGATTATGGCGGAATTGAAGAGCAGAGCAAATTCCGAAAAAAAGTGAAAATTGCCAGCGATCGGAATACCTGTCCATTGGCGATCGGAACCGGAAGAAGAAGGCGATGTGAACTTGTGAAGATGGCGATTGGTTTTGTGCGATTGGGGGTGTTAGGTCCCCCTACTGCAAACAAATGGAAAGGAAAGAAAAAGAGCACACAAGACCTACTCCACGATCCCTTCTGGGATAAAATCTCACTAGTAATTTTGCACGGAAAAATTACAAATTCTCTCTAATATTTGACACTCACAACCTAAAATCTAATACAATTATATAGATTGAAGGATTGTGTTGTGTGATGGAAGCCTATATTTTCTTTATTTATAGGCTTCAATCCCTCCTCAATTTTCCTATCCCACCGATGTGGAACTTTGAAGTAACACTCAACAGGGGGAAGGGCAGCGGCCTATTTTATTACCTCCATATTTAGCCAATTTGGTGGTGGTAACCCTACCTCCCTCTACCTCCCCCTACCTCACAAAACATATCTCAATTTTTGTTACCAAACAAAGTAAAATAGTAAATCTACCTCCCTCTACTTCCCCCTACCTCCAAACAAACACCGTGTTATACTCTGAATTCTGATTTAATTATAGTTGTATTAAAAGTTATGTCTTATCTAATCTGAATTTAATAAAAATAAGTAATGAGTTAAAATAAGTTGAAAAAAATAAGCTCTTAGGGTCTGTTTGGTATATGGAATTGATGGAATTGAAATTAAAATTCCATGATATTCAATTCCAAAGAATTGAATTCACCAAATCCAATGCATTTTTTGCACTATCAATTTCAAATCCACATAATTTTTATACTACCAAACACCAGAATTGGAATTGAAGCCCTCAATTCCAATTCCATTGTTTGAATTTCGTGTACCAAACGGGGCCTTGGTAGTGAACAACTATATGTTGCAGCTTCTTGATTACAAATCGCAGTGTACTGAAGATTCTAATTTACAACAAAGAGAATGCACACGTGAAATGTACCACTTAACTAGTTTGTATATAATTTTTTCACAATTTAATTTATTTAAATTTTGTGTTTTGATGTAATTCTATTTTTTTAATTGACTGAATGCCTCTCAAGATTTTTTTAATTCTATTTTTTTAATTGACTGAATCCAAAATGATCCGCTAAAAATGGGTTAAACCTGACCAAATTTGAACCTGATCTGATCGACCTGCTAAAGTCAGAGTTTAAAAATCATGTACTTTAATATGAGAAATAATGTATTAAAAATAAGGGGGCCGGGATGAGTAAAAATATTAAACGGGGGACCGGGGTGTAAAAATGAAGTTATATATATGTTCTTATTTTTTTTCTTATTACTCATTTTCAGTGTATAAACATGTTTTTAATAATATCACGTGGTTATCTTTTTTTCAACAGTGATACATATTTAACTTGTTATATTATTTATAATATTATTAAATATATATCGAAAAATTAATTAAAAATTCAAAATAAATTAGTCTAAGAGGTTTACTATTGGTGTTTTGATATTTATTACTCCCTCCGTCCCCCTAAGATCTTCTCGTTTTGACTTTTGTGGGTTTTAAGGAGAGTTGAAAAAAGGTGAAAGTTTACCATAATACCCTTAATGAAAATGGGTGGAGTGTATTAAATGAGGTGGATAAGGTGTATAAATAAAGTAAGTAAAGTAGTTGTGGTATTTTAATAGTTAAAAAAGGTATTGATAAGATCTATGGTGGACAAATAAAAAGGGTTAATGGGAAGATCTATGGGAGATGGAGGGGGTATTTTTTAGTCCTAGTATAATTTTAATATTTTAAAAATAAATCTTATAACTTTTTGAGTCGACCCGAAACCGATGATACTAAGTCATGAATATGTATTATTCAATCCGAAGCCAAATTTATTGGAAATGGATGTAACATGAACCCGAAGCTGCCTGAATCCGTACCCGACCGACCGATGTGCCATGTCTACTGTCAAGTGCACTCTTCTTCACTATTATGTGTAAGTAGACCCGGCAAAACAGAATCGGAACCAATTACTCGAACCGAATTATCCGAAACCGAAATTGAAATGATCTAAAAACTGAAGATCTGATCTATAACCCAAAACCTGAAATGATTCGCACTGAACCGAAACGAACTAAATAATTCATATCCGATTTAAATTCAAAACTGATTAGATCCGAACCGATTAAACCAGAAACTGATTAGATCCGAAATTGATAATACCCAAAACTGATAAAACTCAAAACTGATTAGATCTAAAATTAATAATATTCGAACCCGATTAAAACTAAACCCGAAAAATTTGAAACGGTGTTTGCCAATTCAATAAGCATACTGTATTTTTAAATTTTTACTTTTATTTACCATTTGAACTAATTACATTACTTGCTCATTCCCTCATAAAATGGATTACCATCTTTAAAAAAATTACAAAATCTCATGCCTTAAATTTATTATATTTAGAAATTGAACATAAGTTATGCATATAAAATATTGGATGAATAAAGTGAGCCAACTATTTGTTATTAACAAATTTAAAGGGAATAAAATATATGAAAAACAGGGTGAAACATCAATTGAAAGAAATTAGATCTAAGAGTTTAAGATGAGTGAGAATTGAGAAATAAATTGAATGCTGGCATAAAAAAATTGATAAGATTAAAGAGGGAAAGTAAAAAGGAATGAGGTAAACTTTGAGCTTTAGGGGGGAAATTAGACGTAAAAACTTAAGTCTTTGATTAAATATTATATGAAAAATACAGTATTAATTTCAGTTTAAGTTACAAAATCTAATTAAAACAATCTTATTTTGAACAAAAAAACTCCCTCCATCTCAGAAAGAATGCTACATAACGCAAAACAAAGTAAAAATTTCAAGTTTTTTAAATTTATTTTATTTAAAGATTGGTATTGAAATAAAAAAATGTTTACATGTTTAAAAAATAAGTCAAAAGTTTTACAAAATAAGATGCTACAAGAATAATAGTTTATTTTATCAAATAATAAATGATAATGCGCAAACAAATAAAATTTCTTGTAATTTTTAAATAGTGAAGTGTGATATCCTTTTTGGGACGAAAACATTATATGATGAATTGTATGGAATAAATAGATTTTATCCTTATTTTATCTAGTTACAATAAGTTTTATTGGTTTGGGTGTTAATTTGATTAGTTTCAAACAAATTCACTCAATATTAGTCAATAACATTTAGGTTACGTTCCATTCATCTTATTTTTTCTGATTTGATTTTAATAAGTTCTGATCTGATCTGATTAGATCTAATCTGATCCGATTGGATCTAATCTGATTTGGTCTAATCTGATCTGATTAATTATGATTTGATTTAAAATTCAAATCAATAATTTGATTTGACTTTATAATAACGCTTGAAAATTGTAGTGATAATTCATATTTTAATATAATCAATATTTTTTTAGTTTATGAATATTTTTAATAAAATAAAATTAGTTAATTCATATATTATAATAATTATTAATATTATAATGTAATAATATTTTTTACTTTATGATTATTGTTTTGTAAAATTAGAAAATTGATTTAATATTTTAATAATTACTTCGTATATACATTAGAATAAATATTTAATTTATATATACATTAAAAAGTAATTAAATTTAGATAATTAAAAATTATGTTTTTATTAAAATATATCATCCTTACATAAGATCAAAACTTTATAAACTCAAATTACAAGTAGCAATAAAAATGTATTTTGAAAGTAAAAATTAGATTGACATTGTCAATATATTTTAAAAATAATTTTTCCAACATCTAATAATTAAAGATTACTTTCTCAGTTTTCTATTTAACTTGTTTCTAAAGTTTATTCTTTTTCACTTTTAAGAATAATAATAATAATAATAATAATAATAATAATAAGTTGTGATGGGATTTGATCTGATCTGATCTGATTGGATCTGATCTGGCCTGATCTGATTGGATCTTATCTAGTCTGATTTGATCTGATTCGATCTGATCTGATCTAGTTTGATCTGATTTTATTAAGAATTAGAAAAAATAAGTTAAACGGAACGGGCCCTTAGTGTTATCATTTTCAAAATTGATCTAGACCATTAGATTTAGGTTTAAAATTAATTATATTTGACTCTATTAAATTTAATTTTATCTAATTTCAACCAAAATACACTAAAATAGTTTATAAATTTTGCATTCAATTGAATAGAATCCACTTAATTTTACCAAATTTCACTCAAATTTTACTGAATTGTATTCAATTGGAATGTAACACTATTTGAATTTATCTTTTATCTCTTCATTTATAAACATAAATATTTTAGTAGATGTGAGACGAATTTGATATATCAAAACTAAATTTTAAAATCAATTTAATTATATTAAATTTATATCATAATTAAATATATATTTCATAATTTGTAGTCCAAATTTGTAAAATATTAATTAGAAAATAATATATATTCAAAATATATTTGATTGAAATGTATCCGAACTCAAATATATCTGAAACCGAAATATAATCGATTTATATATGAAACGTATCTGAACCGACTCGAAACCGAACCGAATCGAAAAATGTATACAATCGAATCAAATCCGAACAAAATTCAACTGATCTGAACCGAACGGATTATAACATATATTTGAAAGATATACGAACCAAAAAATCCAATCCGAAACCGATACGATTGATTCGATTGCCACCTATACGTGTGAGTGTGATATTAGTAGAAGCAAAAAAATACTCCCTCCGTCCGGGAAAAATTTTCCCATTTGGACTTTTTTTCATTTTTTTGAATGGTTGGCTTTGGAAGTGAAATGTCCAATATACCCTTTATTTCTTTCCTGTTTTACAACCCCAACCCTCCCCTCCCCTCCCCTCCCCTCCCCTGATCTCTGCCAGGGCTGGCACCCACCACCGCCATCAACCCCGGCTCCATCGTCACCGTCAGCTCCGCCAAAATTGATCCAACCCCAACCACCGTCGCCGTCGCCTCTACCACAATTGACCCAGCCTCCACCACAATCGCCCCTCAGCCCCGACGTAACCACTCAACATCAGTCGCACTATCCCTAGCCGCCAGCCCGCCACCATCTCTCCTCCAGTAGAAATAGAAAAGGGGAAGAGAAAAAAGAAGGGAAGAAGATGAGAAGATCTAGTACAGATCTATCGTAGATCTGGAAGAGAAGAATTTCGGGAAGAGAAGAAGAAGAAGAAAAAAGAAGAAGAAGAAGAAGAAGAAGAATAAAAAGAGAGAGGCAGAGATCTGGAGAAGAATGGGGGGAGGGAGGGGAAGGAAACGAAAAAAATAGAAGAAAAAAGAGGAGGAAGATGGCAGAAAAAGGGAAGGAGAGAAAGATTAGATTTAAGAGGAGTGTGTGTTGAGGATTTATGGGAGGAGAGAGAAAGGGGATAGGGGAGAGAAAATATGAAAATGTTAAGTGGGGGTATTTTTGGTAGTTAGTGTATTAAAAATGAAAATGAGAAGATTTTTTCCGGACGGAGAAAAAAGAGAAACGGAAAGATTTTTTCCGGACGAAGGGAGTAATTTTTCAAACACGATGTGAAAAAAGAAGTCTTGAGGAAAAAAGTTTTAAAAAATGAAGGATATTGTTGGTTACATGGCATCATATATTACGAAGTACTCCGTAATATTCTACACTTACGGTCCTTAAAAGTTCTTTTCCTTTCTTTATTTTTGTGCTCCACAAAGTTTTTCCATTTTCTACTAAAAAGAATGCAACTTTTATGAGTTTTATCCTACCTTTACATCATAAATTTTTATTAAATATCGACCCACCACATCATACTTTTGCGATCAGGGTATTTTTAGAAAGTCAAATTCTCTAATGGTATGTTTGGTCACATGGATTTAGATTTCAAATCCGGATTTGGCTTAAATTCCATGTTTGGGAAACTTAAGCATTTTGAATTTGAATCAAATTCTTTACATTCAAAACAAAGCTTAATTTGAAATTAATGCGCCTTCCCTTGTCATTTGAAATTCAGGATTTCAAATTTTGGAATATGAACACCATGATTCCTATATTGAATAGATTTTCTCATCTTATAATTAGTGGGGGTATTGACTATTCTAGATTGAGTCATCATAGAGTTACTATTATGTTTTTGATATGAGTTATTCCTAGTCTTAGTTCTATCCAAAGGTCTTTCCCCTTCTTTTACAAAGTTTACTTTCTTTAGTCCTTTAGATTTATAACCTAAGCCATTTTTATTGAATGGACTTTGTTGAACTATAAAGTACATATCTTTACTAGCCTTAATTATATTTTCCTAGATGCTCATGCAAGCTAGCTATTTCCTTTTCATGAATTTTACATTGTGCACAAGTTGAATCAATGCTAACTTTGCCAAGTTTTTTATTCTCAAATTTTAACATTTCCATCTCTTTATTTAATTCAATTATTTTGGCTTCAAGAGATGTGACACTATCCTTGGCCATTTTAGCTTCTTTGGTGGATTTAATAAATTCACCATAAAGATCACTAAATGCACTATGTAATTCATCCAATGAAAAATAATTATCAGAACTAGATAAGGGAGTAGAATAAGAACTAGATGATACCTCATCCTCAAGTGCCATAAGACATAAATTTGTTGTATCTTCTTCATCATCACTTGCTTCGGAAGATGAACCGCTATTGTCCCATGAAATTTAAGCTCTTTGCTTCTTCTTGAGCTTCTTGTCCTTCTCTTGCTTCAGTTTTGGACAATAGGGCTTGATATGTCCTATTTCACCACACTCATAGCATTTGGGTGGTGTAGCTTTCTTGGAATTGTCCTTTCTTGACATGAAGTTTTTCTTGACAAATTTGTTGAAGCGTTTGATAACAAGAGCAAGTTCGGGATTCTCTTCCATATCACTTGAATCTTCATCATGACTCACTTCCTCAACCTCCTTGGTAAATTTTAATGCAATAGATTTCCTTTGTTTGTTTTCACCCAGAGGATAGAGAGTAGATGTCTCATAGGTGAGCAACTTTCCCCTTAGTGTGTGAAGATTGAGTTTTAGTGGTAGTAAATTTCCCTCTAAAAGAGTTCAATTTATTCCCGTGTCGTATTCACAAGGATTGGTATGTAAATAAATTTTCTATTAAAAATTAGTTAGGCAAGGTATAATGATTGGTATTGGAAGTTTTCTAATTTCGAAAGTTTAGGTTGATTGAACAGAATAGTAACTTGATTGAATTGATAAAGAGGAATATGAATTGATTTCAGGTAATAGGCAATTTTCAGATTTCTTAACTAGTTGGAATACCAAAATAATTAATTAATTGTTTAGTGAGAGTTCTGTCACAACTACTCCATTAATTATATCTTATCTCTAAGCTTCATTAATGTGCTAGTATTGGTTGACTAAATTATTTTTCACATTCATAGACAAATGGATATAATAATTTTTCAATAATTAATTAATAAATTGGCCAGATTAATTAATTATAACTTTACAATAATTACTAGCAACTTAACATTTTAATTAATTAAATTTAATATTCCAACTTAATTAAATTTATCCTACATACCTACTACCCTATTTCAGTTCACATTCCTAAAATATTTAAGCAGACATGATAACAAATAAATCTACATAAATTAAATAACAAGACATTTTCATAAATATTACAGAAAACTTACAACTTCCAGAAAAAGCGGAATTGAACAATTCTGGACTTGAAACTCCCAAAATGAATAAGAACCAAATTTTATACTACAATTTTCGTAACTAGAGAGAAAGGAGAGAAACGAGAAAATTTGGATGGTTGGAATGGCAGGGGAAGCGCTGCTTTTATAGGCTTCCGGAAGCCCAGGCGCGCGCTTGAAGCTGAGGCGCACGCCTGTCAGGCGCCTGGGTTTCTGTTTGATTGGATTCTCCGCCGAAAATCCGATCTTGCGCCGTTTCAAATCGTCACCCCCACAGGCGTGCGCCTGAGGCTGGGGCGCACGCCCCTCAGACGCCTGGGATCAAATTCGGTCCAATTTTGGCAATTTTGATATTTTGATCATTTCTTTTTGCTCCAAAGCCTGATTTGATCTCTTCTTCACTTGTGATCATCAATTTGAAATATTTTCTTCTATTTGGCCATGATATGCTTGGAAAAACTAATTTTGAACAATCTTTTTATTAACAAATTTGTAAAATGACTTTTTATCATAAAAATTTATTTGAAATTCTTGATTTATTTTTATTTAGGTACAATAACGTTGAAATATAAGGTATCAAATAAGACCAAAAAATTGGACTTATCAAATTTCTCACACTTAAACGTTGCTTGCCCTCAAACAACAAATTGAATAATTAAAAGAATTTGAACAACTAAATGTATGCACAGAAAGTATTTTACACAATCTATTTATAGGAACAAAATATTAGGTAGTCATCAACCTAATTTACTAAAAAGATTTTTTTACTCATTTTGAAAGAAAATAAATTCTTTTGTCAAACTCAAAATTTTGTTCAAATTAAATTAATCTAGGCTTCAAAGATTAAAATTGAAGAATATTAATAAGACTAAAATCGATGTTCTCTAAATTTAAAATAACAACTTTTTCTATACTAAAATTATTATAAGGTCAAAGAATCTTTAATGATTAAATTAAAAAATTGTTTCTTGAAAAAGTTACTTTCATGATTTTTTTTTGAATAACATCACTTTGTCATGTTGACACGAGAACAAAAATACATCCTCATCCTGTGACATAGAACCACGAGCTTTTTGGATATTATTTTCTCTCAAAAACCACATCACGCAACATAGAATTGCGTGCTTTTTGGCATTCTCCCAAAATAATTAAATCTCATCATATGAAATAGAACCAGGTGCTTTTTGATTTCAAATTTTCACTCAAGAATTCAGTCTCACCAAAGTGTGTTTTATTTAAATAGAACTTTTAAAGAAACAATAAATGCTCATATTTAGAAATAGCGGAGCAGTATCTAAAGAGATTTTTAATGAGATAATTAAAAATTATTTGACCTTACAAAATATTTTTATAGTAAATATGTTAATTCAAACATTAGAGAACATGATATTAAATCTACTAATTTAGACTTAAATATATCAATTCATACCAAAGATCTTCAAAAATTTAAACAAAAATCTAAGTTTGACAGAAAAAATTATTTTTTTATGGGTAAAAATATTTTTAGAAAATTAAAGCTGATGACTGTATATATAATTTTCCTAAAAATATAAAGATGTAAAAACTTTCTTAAGAGTATTTCAACCATAACTCTATCCTCCTCACACTTAAGCGGAACCACACCCTCCCAGGTTTAAAAGTGATAAGAAACTAGAGTTATGGTGGAAAAACTCAAATGCACAAATTAAATTATTCTAATACTTAAAGAATTCAAATTGAAGATTGAAACAGTAATAAATCAAGAAAAAAAATTTGGGGAAAAGGGCGTATCGCACAGTAAACTTCCCCAAGATTGTCTCCACAAATTCGTGCATAAAATGATTTTTCAAAACAAAATCCAGCATCCAAGCAACCTGGTCAAATCACAAGAAAAAGCAAGTAAAAGTCTAAAAAAGTAATCAGAAGATCAGAATCGGGGTGGGTTTGGGTGCGTGGGTGCGGCATCTGATGCATCAGGGGTCAAAGTATGACCAGTCGAAGGGTGCTGAACTGGCGTATGAACAGGAGTACCGATATTGAAGAAGTTAGTCCACTGAGCCTCCTGCTGGTCGATAAGCCTAGTCATATCTGCCTCGTAACGCTGCTCAAATTCGGTGAACCTTGTGTGTAACTCCTCCAATCTACCATGAAACCCACTCAGCTGGTACTGAAGACTCTGCATCTGAGTACTCAATGTCTGTGCCCTTAGGGGTATCTGAAGGTTCTCCACCCCAGTAGAGCTCTGTCCCTGTTGAAATGTACTTTGTGGTTGTGGTGCACGACGGGGTCGAGGTGATCGCCCCTCTCTCGGTCTAATCCTCCGTATCTGACCTCTCTGAAGTCGAATGTGCTGTATCATGGTGTTGTCCAAAAGTCGAACACTATGCTCAAGAGGTAAGAGGTCAGGTATAGGCATGTGCTCCTGTAAGGACCTGTGAAGAAGTGTGATCAATGGGCCACAAACCACCATGATACGTGTACCATATGTCTGAGACCACAAGAATCGGGTGATGAAAACAGCCAAATTAACCTGTTGTTGATGTGTTATGCTCCAGAAGAAGAGCATGTCAGAAGAATAGACCCGATTGCTGTTACTGGGTCTCCCAAAGTAGCTCATGGACATCAGGAATGTGAGAAGCCTCCAAGAAGGCTCGGCCCAGTCAGAAGCTCGACTAAGCTGATGCTCGAAAGGAGCATCAGTACGTGCATGTGCAGTCCAAAAAGCCTGGACGTCAAAGTCCTCAAGAACAACAATGGGAAGGTCAGCAAAAGATGAATGTGAGATCTCCTCCTGAGTATATAGGCCCAATCTCCACCCAAGCTCAGCGACAGTAAGAGTATGCCGCTGACCTAGAAGAGTGAAAATGAGGCGGCTGTCATGCCTCATAGCTATCCCCACATCATCTCGTCGATCAAACCCAGTAAAGGCCGCAATGAGCACAGAAACTCAATAGTGAGAGGCAAGCTAGCCTTAGCTCGTAAGGAAAGTAAATGCTCCCAACCAGATGGCCTAATCGAGGCTTCAACATCTGCCCACACCCCGGCTGCAACGAGTGATCTTTGATCAAGAATCACTGGGGCCTGTAAAGATCGGTGCTGGGCCCACGTAGTGAATCGCTCCTGAGCCTCCGGAGTAAGAAGTGGTAACTGAAGATCATGTGCTCTCCTGAATGGATCAATCGGTGCTCCTGCCATCTACAAAAATTAAACAACGGTTAAACTTGCCCCCAAATTTGGTACGACAAGTAAGCACTCAACTCTCCCTTTTTTTAAGTATATATATATATTAAAAATGGTAACTGGACCAATTCAGTGTATTCGGGATTGGGCAGAATGCTGCCAATTAGGTGCTCTTAGGCTCACCCGAATAAACCTTTCCACAGAATGACCCAGTGCGAATGGTGGGACAAGTTCGGCTCCCGAAGGCGTCACCCTTTGTGTCCACTTAAGTACCATTCCAGCTTAGACAGTCATTCTGTACATGGTACAGATATCAATTTTAACACATAAATACAGAAAGCTCTCTCTCTCTTTTTTGTTGTTTTTTTTTGTTTTTGTTTTTTTGATGATGATGATGACGGGTTGCCTCCCATTCAGCGCTTCTTTAACGTCATTAGCTAGACGCTTTTCTCTTTCTTCATGCCTCCAAGGTTTGGAGGTACATTGCATTTTTCTCTCGAAACACATCTCCTCCTTCAAATTTCTTCAGGCGGTGACCATTGACCTTGAATTCACCATTCTTTCCTCGAATTTCTACCGTTCCATATGGATATACCTTCACAATTTCAAATGGACCATACCAACGAGACTTCAATTTCCCGGGAAACAACCTCAACCGAGAATTGTACAGAAGTACATGGTCTCCTTCATGGAACTCCTTGGACTTTTTAATATGTGCATCATGATATTTCTTGACACGCTTTTTGTATAGTAGATTATTGTGGAAAGCCAGCGTTCTCCACTCATCTAACTCGTCCAGTTGGTAGAATCTGTCCCTTCTTGCTGCTGATGAATCTAGACACACATTTTTAAGTGCCCAAAGCGCTTTGTGTTCAATCTCGACGGGTAGATGACAAGATTTCCCATAAACGAGATGGAAATGAGTAGTTCCGATGGGAGTTTTATAAGTAGTTCGGAAGGCCCATAAGGCATCATCAAGCTTCAAACTCCAGTCCTTCCGTGTTTTAGCAACAGTTTTTTCCAGAATCGCCTTCAAATCTCTGTTTGTGTTTTCCACTTGGCCTTGAGTCTGGGGGTGGTAAGCAACACCCCTCTGTGTTGGACTCCGTATCTTTGCAAATTTCTGGCCAGGGAATCATTCCGGAAATGTGTCCCTCTATCACTGATCAATACTCGAGGTACCCCAAACCTCGCAAACAACTTCTTCAAGAAACGCACCACCGTGCGCGCATCATCTTTCGGACAAGCTTGGGCTTCGGCCCACTTCGAGACGTATTCAACAGCCACCAGAATGTATTTATTCCCATATGAACTCGAGAATGGTCCAACAAAATCAATACCCCAGACATCAAATATCTCACAAGAAAGTATGTAATGTTGCGGCATTTCATCTCGACGAGTGATGTTACCCGTTCGTTGGCATTCCTCACATCTGGTCACAAATATTTGGGCGTCTCGAAAGATGGTGGCCAAAAGAACCCACTGTCCAGCACCTTTCGTGCAGTTCTTGTCCCAGAGAAATGGCCACCAACTGGCCCAGAATGACAGTGTTTGAGTATTTCTTCTCCTTCTTCTTCACTCACGCACCTTCTCACCAACCGGTCTGCACAGATTCGGAATAGGTATGGGTCTTCCCAGAAGTAGTAGTGAGCTTCCCGTTTGAGTTTTTTCTTGAGGTGAAAAGAAAGCATGGTAGGTTCGATTTTGTTAGCTAAGTAGTTGGCAATATCGGCATACCATAGTTCCTTTTCATTGATTTTCAGTATTCTCTCAAACGGGAATGTCTCATCCACCTTGCATTCCCCGAATTGATTAGCCACCTCCGTATCGAGACGAGAGAGGTGGTCAGCAGCTTGATTTGCAGACCCTTTCCGGTCCTTAACCTGTACATTGAATTCCTGCAAAAGCAGCACCCAGCGTAATAGCCTAGGCTTTGCATCATTCTTTTGAAGTAGGTATCTTAATGCCGAATGATCGGTATAGACAATTACTTCTGAAAGAGTGATGTAAGGCCTAAACTTTTCTAGAGCATAAACAATGGCCAAGAATTCTTTTTCAGTGGTTGTGTAGTTCAGTTGTGGTCCCGACAATGTTTTGCTAGCATAGTAGATCGGATGAAAGTTTTTACCCTCTTGTTGGCGAAGAATAGCCCCGACTACTTCATCACTAGCATCGCACATAAGTTCAAATGGTTTGGTCCAATCGGGAGCCGCAAGGACTGGTGCTGTGATTAACTTCTCCTTCAAAGTGTTAAAGGCTTTTAGGCATTCATCATAAAAAACAAATTCGATTCCCTAGTCTAGCAGGTGGGTTAACGGCTTAGCGATTTTCGAAAAATCCCTTATAAACCTCCGATAAAAACCAGCGTGGCCACGAAAGCTACGGATGGCTTTAACAGAAGTTGGTGGGGGAAGTTTTTTGATGGTCTCAACTTTAGCCCTGTCAACTTCAACGCCCTTGCTAGAGACCTTATGCCCTAGTACGATCCCTTCCTTGACTAAGAAATGGCATTTTTCCCAACTCAAAGCCAGGTGGGTCTCCTCGCACCTCTTTAGCACTTTCTCCAAGTTTCCAAGACATTCTTCAAATGATTCCCCAATGATGGAGAAATCATCCATGAAAACCTCCATGAAATCGCCTATGAATTTCTCAAAGATAGCAATCATGCATCTCATGAAGGTGGCAGGGGCATTACACAAATCAAAGGACATCCGACGAAAAGCGAAAGTTCCAAATGGGCATGTGAAGGTGGTCTTTTCTTGGTCCTCGAGATTAACATGTATTTGAAAGTAACCACTCATTCCATCGAGGAAACAATAATAGGCATGCTCTGCCAGTCTCTCAATTAATTGGTCAATGAAGGGAAGGGGAAAGTGATCCTTCCGGGTGGCATCATTTAACTTTCTGTAGTCTATCACCATTCTCCACCCGGTGACCGTTCGACTAGGTACTAAGGCACCCTTCTCATTTTTCACAACAGTCATTCCTCCCTTCTTCGGGACAACATGAATAGGACTAACCCACCGACTATCAAAGACTGGGTATATAATACCTGCGTCTAACAATCGGAGGATTTCCTTTTGTACTACCTCCATTAGTTTTGGATTAAGCCTCCGTTGTGTTTGAACAACAGGCTTGAACCCTTCTTCAATTGCAATTTTGTGGGTGCAAAAGGCCGGGCTGATTCCTTGAATATCCTCCAACTTCCAAGCAATTGCTTGCTTGTGCCGCCGAAGAACGGTCAATAGTTCGACCTTTTGATCCACAGTCAATTCAGATGCGATGACAATAGGGCATTTTCCCTCGTCATCAAGAAATGCATATTCTAAATGTTTGGGAAGTGGCTTCAGTTCTAGGGTATCAGATCCCTTTGTTTCCACTTCCCGAACATCCTCACACTTAATCCGTTCATTCTCTTCCTCCTTCAATACTGCCTCTAGACCAAGAAGCGTCTCGACAGACCCTTTGTCCTTCAATATTTTGACAGAATGACAAAATTCAGTAGGGTCTGGAGAATTGTGCATCAGGTCCTTTAGTTTGAAGGTACACTCATCCTCTCCAACTTTTAAAGTCATTTCCCATTCGTGAAAATTAATTAGGGCCTTAGCAGTTGCTAAAAATGGCAGACCCAAAATTAGAGGCATTTCTAAATCCTCTTCCATATCAAGAATCACAAAATCGGCTGGGAATGTGAACTTATCAACCTTTACGTGTATGTCCTCAACTATTCCCCGAGGGTAACGGACAGAACTATCCGCTAATTGAACACACATCCGTGAAGGTTTAAGTTCAGTAATTCCTAACAGTTCCATGATTGATGTGGGCATCAAATTAATGCTCGCGCCTAAGTCTGTTAGCGCATGTTGAAAGTGCATGTCCTTAATTAAGCAGGGGATAGAAAATTTACTTGGATCCTTGCACTTCTCAGGTAATTGTTGGAGTAGCAACGCAGAGCAGCTCGCATTCAGATTGATCATTGAAACCCCTTCCCAGTCCTTTTTATGCATTACCAAGTCTTTGATGAACTTGGCATACTTCGGCATCTCAGTTAAGACATCAATCAAGGGCAACTTAACTTCCACTTGGCCCATGATGTCTAGAAACTTCTTGAAAGCTTGATCATCATTCTTCTTCTTTACCCTTGATGGAAAGGGTACGGTCACCTTCTTTGCTAAGAGATTGCTGTTTGGATGATGGGACTGTGAAGGTTCCTTATCCTTCCTTTCTTCTTTCTTTTCTGGTTCCTTCTTCTTTTCTTCAGTTGGTTGACTAATTAGTTCAACCTCAGACTCCTCCTTCAATGTTGGTTCAGTACTTTGACCAACGCCTTGAACTTCCTTTCCACTACGTAGAGTAACAGCGTTAAGATGTTCGCGTGGATTAGTTTCAGTTTTGGCCAGGAGAGTTCCAAGAGGTCTGATTGTCATCTTATCCATTAGTTGTCTCATAGATTCCTCTAACATTTGAATTCGTTCTTCACTCTTTTTATTTTGCTCCTCCATCATCCTCTTCATTTTGGCCATAGGATCCTCAGCTTGTCTTTGGTGTGGGGGAACATACACTTGAGTATTTCCCCCTTGGTTATAGCCAGACCCTCTTTGACTATTCCAATTAGTGTTGTTATTCCAGCCGCCTTGTTTGTAATCGTCCCTTGAACGATTATTTCGCTGGAAATTGTTTTTGTTGCGCTCCCTCGAAGGATCATCGCGCTGATAAACTGGCTGGTACTGATTAGGGGCCCATGGTCCTTCCCCTTTGTTGGCATATTGTGCCAAGTGTACTTCATGCGGCCGTTCCTTTGTTGTGCTTTCATTGTACGGGCACTGAGATGTCAGATGTGCACCTGTACAAGATTCACAAGACAGGACCAGTTCATTTTGGTGTGAACTAGATCCTCCTTGATAGTAAGCATCGTCCTGAGCAATTGATTCATGTTGTTTGTTTGGATGCGAACTTGCACTGAACTGATCTTGGATGCTTCGCTTGATGAAACTTTCCATACTTGCCTTGAGTTCTGTGAAAGTGTCCACCTCATACATTCCAGCTTTTTGCTGTGGAACTCGGTCTTCGTACCATTATTTTGCATTTGATGTGAGTTTTTCCACCAATTCCTCATTTTCCTCCGGCATCATATCTAGGAAAGAACCGACCTTTGAAGAGTGGTCTAGTTCTTTCTTCGATGAAACCAGAAGTCCTTGGTAGAAATGGAACATTAGGCTGTCAGGATCAATTAGAGCAGGTGGACATTTGAGCTTCAGATCCTTGAATCTTTCCCATGCTTCACTTAAAGATTCAGTCGAATTTTGAGAAAAACTCTGAATAGATCTTTTAATTTTTGCAATGGCAGATGGTGGGAAGTATTCGTGCATGAAGGCTTGATGAAGCGCCTCCCATGTAGTGAAATGTCCTTTCAGGAACGTATTCAACCATCATGCTGCCCTATCTCGTAGTGAGAAGGGAAACAGTGATAGTTTAACACGATCGACAGACACTCCATTCGTTCTGAATGTTTGGCAAGTTCGTGAAAACCATAACATGTGAGCTCTTGGATCTTCATTCTTAAGACCCCCAAATTGATTCTTCGAGACCATTTGGATCATTGCGGGTTTGATCTCGAACGTGTGGGCATCAATATTGGGAAGTCCAATTGGATCTTCCTCAGTATATGCGGGGCTCATTGCTTGGAGCACCGTCCGTCTCATTATGTTGTTATTGACCTCCTCCATTTGAATAACAAGTTGCTCAACTTCTTGTTCTTCTTCTTCAGAATTCTCACCAGGTGAATTTTTAGGTTGGCGGAGAATTCCTTCAAGATTATCAGTGTACGGAGCAAAACTACCCCCACTAGTAGAGCGGGTTTGCATGTAGTTTGCCAAATAATGAAAAGATGATAGAAAATCGACCTAACCAATTTTCTTCCAGGCTAACTAAATTTTTAAAAAAAACGCGCCGATCCCCGGCAACGGCGCCATTTGAAGATTGAGTTTTAGTGGTAGTAAATTTCCCTCTAAAAGAGTTCAATTTATTCCCGTGTCGTATTCACAAGGATTGGCATGTAAATAAATTTTCTATTAAAAATTAGTTAGGCAAGGTATAATGATTGGTATTGGAAGTTTTCTAATTTCGAAAATTTAGGTTGATTGAACAGAATAGTAACTTGATTGAATTGATAAAGAGGAATATGAATTGATTTCAGGTAGTAGGCAATTTTCAGATTTCTTAACTAGTTGGAATACCAAAATAATTAATTAATTGTTTAGTGAGAGTTCTGTCACAACTACTCCATTAACTATATCGTATCTCTAAGTTTCATTAATGTGCTAGTATTGGTTGACTAAATTATTTTTCACATTCATAGACAAATGGATATAATAATTTTTCAATAATTAATTAATAAATTGGCCAGATAAATTAATTATAACTTTACAACAATTACTAGCAACTTAACATTTTAATTAATTAAATTTAATATTCCAACTTAATTAAATTTATCCTACATACCTACTACCCTATTCCAGTTCACATTCCTAAAATATTTAAGCAGACATGATAACAAATAAATGCACATAAATTAAATAACAAGACATTTTCATAAATATTACAGAAAACTTACAAGTTCCAGAAAAAGCGGAATTGAACAATTATGGACTTGAAACTCCCAAAATGAATAAGAACCAAATTTTATACTACAATTTTCGTAACTCGAGAGAAAGGAGAGAAAAGAGAAGAATTGGATGGTTGGAATGGCAGGGGAAGCGCTGCTTTTATAAGCTTCCGGAAGCCCAGGCGTGCGCCTGAAGCTGAGGCGCACGCCTGTCAGGCGCCTAGGTTTCTGTTTGATTGGATTCTCCGCCGAAAATCCGATCTTGCTCCGTTTCAAATCGTCACCCCCACAGGCGTGCGCCTGAGGCTGGGGCGCACGCCCCTCAGACGCCTGGGATCAAATTCAGCCCAATTTTTGCAATTTTGATATTTTGATCATTTCTTTTTGCTCCAAAGCCTGATTTGATCTCTTCTTCATTTGTGATCATCAATTTGAAATATTTTCTTCTATTTGTCCATGATATGCTTGGAAAAACTAATTTTAATTTTGAACAATCTTTTTATTAACAAATTTGTAAAATGACTTTTTATCATAAAAATTTATTTGAAATTCTTGATTTATTTTTATTTACGTACAAGAACGTTGAAATATGAGGTATAAAATAAGACCCTAAAATTGGACTTATCAGTGTGTCTTACGTCAAGGTGTTGTAGTCTCTTCCTTCACTAAGAGCATTGGTAGCGGGAAGGATTTGCCTTGCCATGCCCTACCATCCGTGGAGATCCAAGAGACACAGCTAGAGTGGAAGAAATTGGGTCGCGTGGCGTGTCGGGAGCCACTCCAATCTGCGAGGCGAGTGCGAGGCAAATAGGAGCACTACGATCTGGCCGCTTCTCGTCTTTATCCTCTTCGGAAATCACCGGCGGCACCCCTCTTTGGAAGTCAGATCCGCTTTAGCCACCATCGTCGTGCCGAGTTGAATGGCATCGCTGTAGGCAAGACGCTGTTATCCATTTCGTAGTTCCAGAGAGCAATTCGGAATGTGCGTCGGACGGCTGCAAGCCGGTCGAAATTTGATGGATCTGACTCCGAAGTGAGTGAACAGAGATGCTGAGGCCGTGCAACAGTTCTAAAGCTTGTTCTCGGCCCCTGTTTCTCTTTTTTTCCATTTTGGCATGTAAAAAAATGTCAAAATTGCAAAGTAAACAAAAAAAAGTGACTTGCCACTGTAGGATAATGTCATGCCACTGTGTGACTAGATTGGTTTTGATTGGTCGAATCGTGCCATGTCAGCGTGTGACATTCCAATGCATGCCTTGCCATTATTCATGCTCTAATAGCTCTTACTTCAGATTTCCACTCGGGAGTCATGCATCGCAAGATTTTTTGAACTAAATCATGATCAGTGTAGTGCTTTCCGAGAGTGTCAAGATTATTGATAATGTTTGAGAATCTCTCAAAATAACTATCAATGCTTTCCTTTTCTTTCATTGAGAATAATTCATATTCATGAAGTAGCAAGTCAACTTTAGCATCCTTCACTTGGGAGGTGCCTTCGTAAGTTACCTCAAGCTTGTTCCACATTTCACTAGCGGTTTTGCATCGTGAAATTTTTCTATAGTCATCAGGACCGCACAATAGAGATAGTTGATGGCTTTGGAATTTTGCATCACATTCTTCTTATCTCCATCATTGAACTCGTATTCCAATTTGGGTACACGAATTCCATCAACAATCTTAAATGGAGTAGTGTCTCCATATTTGATAACCATCCAAGAATCGTAGTCGTTTGATTGAATAAAAATTCTCATTCTTTCTTTCCAATAAGCAAAGTTTGTTTAGTCAAAAAGTGGAGGACGAGTAGTTGATTGTCCCTCGGATATCCCTGCTTGAAATGATCTTCCGGCCATGATCGTGTTTCCTGCGGTAAAACTATGGAAAACAACAAGCTCTGATACCAATTGTTAGTCGCCTTTCACACCTCTAGAGGGGGGGAGGTGAATAGAGGTGTTCACGAAATAATAAAATTTTTCGCAAGACAAGAGGAACGCAGGAATAAAATATAAAAATATAGAAAATAATGAATGCAAAGAGACACCGATATATCCTGGTTCGGCCTAATGCATACGTCCAGTCCCCAAGGCAAATGTGCCTGAGATTCCACTAATCTTTGTTAAACTTAACGGAGTTTAACAATCCGAATACAACTCGAGAACTTGATTTCAAAAGGCTCTAACCTTTCCACCGAAGTTTTGATTGCACAAGACTATGGATTTCAATCCAAAAACTTGAATCTTTCAAATTCAAGTTTTTACAATTTAAAACTTACAAAACAGATTGCACAGCGGAAATGACTCTTCGAACAAGAGCAGATATGCTCTAGATTACAATAAAGTTATAGTGTATGGCACAGCAAACTCTCCAAACTTCAATTGAAAAAGATTGCTCAATGAAGTACTTGCAAAATTGAGTAGGAGGATGATAGATCGAATAAAACTCTTTGAATTAGAGATGAAATGAAGAATATATTGAGAAATGAGAGATTAAAATTTGATAGTTGAGTGAGAATGTGTGATATTTTAATAAAATGTAGCGTATATTTATAATATATTATACCCCCTCCCCCAACTCCCCCCCCCCTTCCCCTCAACGGCATTCTAGCCATTTGAGGAAGTCCCTCCCCCACTAATGCACTACTTTTTTGCAGGTGGCAGTTGCCAAACTGAGAGACAAAAGGAAAAAAAATAGGTTACCGGAACCGGTACCGTGGGGGGGGGGGGGGTGTCGATACCGGTTCCCCGGAACCGGAGTGGTGGGTCGGTGGCCGGTGACAGTATGGGTTGGTAACGATACTGAACCGGTAGCGTGTCCAGGCCTATTCCTGATTAGTGAAATTTTTTACTCCCTTCGTCCTAAAACTTTCTTCCCAGAGCACTATTCCAACTTCACGGGAATTTATATTTATTTGTGTTTATTTCATGGCCTATATGATAAAATAAAATATTCTTGTCACCACTTGTTTTGTTGAACTCTTGATGTAGTTTTTAAATATGTATGTTTTATTTTTTATTTCTATACCAATATTTAAATAAAATAGATTGAAAAAACTTGGATTTTTCTTCATTTTGCGCAACGGGAAAGAAAGTTTTAGGACGGGGAGTAAAAAAAACTCTTCCCAACTAATGAAAGTCATTTCTGACAATGGGGGTAGTGACATATGTCCATAGGGACTCAATCTATTGTTCAAAAATTTCTATTTTCTACCATTTGACCCTTGTTATTTTGAAAAAATACGAAATGTTTTATTTCATTTTTTAAAATTTTAAATTATTGTTTTTAAATTCATTCACATATGAATTGAAATTGTTATTTTTAAAAAATTGTTGGTCTCACATTACTTCATCTAAATTATTGTTTAAAGTGCAAAAGTATTCAATGTAAAACAGAAAGAATTATTTTTAAAAATTAACCAAATTACTAAAAAGACAATATAAAAAAATGTCTATGAGCCGAAGTCATTGTTGAGAGAATATCCTGGAACTATGTAGTGACTCCCCGTACTACACCACCTATCGCGTGTTTGTCTTTGTGGTCGATGGTGAACTAAACAAATAAGATTATTTTAATTAAATTGTGTAACTTAAAACATTAGTACTATATTTTTAATATAATATCTAATCAAAAGCCTAACTTTTCATGTCTAACTTTCCTCCCTAAAATGCAAAGTTTCCCGTTCCTTTTCAGTTTCCATCCTTAATCTTATCACTTTTCTAACAGTGTCATTCAACCCTCTTCTCAATTCTCACTCACATTCAACTCTTAGACCTAATTTCTTTCAACTGAAGTTTCACCTTGTTTTTCAAATATTTTATTTCCTATAATTTTGTTAAAAACAAAATACTTGGCACACTGTATTCGTCCAATATTTTATAAGTATAACTTTTGTCAAATTCTAAATACAATACATTTAAGGCATAAGTTTTTGTAATTTTTTTAAAAAAATTGTAATCCATTTTATGAGGGAACGAACGAGTAATTTAATTAGTTCAAATGGTAAAATAAAAGTAAAAATTTAAAAATATAATATAATTATTGAAAGGGAAACATTGTTTCAGATTTTATCAATTTTAGTTTAATCGATTTCGAATATTATCAGTTTCGGATCTAATCGGTTTTGGGTTTTATTGGTTTCAGGTATAATGTATTTTAGATCTAATCAGTTTTAAGTTTCATCGGCTCGGATATGATCGGTTTCAGATCTAATCAGTTTTCGCATTTAAATCAGATATGAAATATTTAGTTCAGTTTTGGTTGGAATTTGATTGAAATAAGTTTTTATTTGATTTAAATATAATTGAGAAATAATTGTTTTCTGTATTCATCTTATGGAGTCAAGCCCCGTATATATACAAAGTTATCGGTCTCCTAACTATGGTAGAATACAAACAAGGAAATCCTATACAAAGGAAACTACCATATATAAATATATTAAATATACAATAATATATTTAACATGCTACCAACTACGTGACAGGCGATGGGCGGATGCCCAGACTGTGCCTGAAGTCGGAGAAGAGGAGAGAAGGTAGCCCTTTGGTAAAGATGTCGGCATACTGGGAGGAAGAGGGAACATGGAGAACACGGACCTGTCCGAGAGCAACCTTGTCCCTGACAAAGTGTATGTCAACCTCTACATGTTTCGTGCGCTGATGTTGTACTGGGTTGGTCGATAGATACACTGCACTAACATTGTCACAAAAGACCAGAGTGGTGCGGCGCAGAGGTTGCTGAAACTCAAGAAGAAGATTTCGGACCCAACTTGCCTCAGCCACGGCATTTGCAATTGCTCGATATTCAGCCTCAGCACTCGAGCGGGATGTGGTGGCCTGTCTCTTGGAGGACCAAGAGATGAGGTTGTCACCGAGAAAAATACAATAACCAGAGGTGGAGCGACGAGTGTCAGGACATCCCGCCCAATCAGCATCAGAGTATGCCTGGAGCGAATCTGTGCGTGTACCATGAAGAGTGATCCCATGAGTGGTGGTGCCATTTAAGTAGCGAAGAACACGCTTCATGGCGGTGAGATGAGTGCTGCGGGGAGCATGAAGATGGAGACATAGCTGCTGGACAGCATAGGTGAGATCCGGCCGTGTGAAAGTAAGGTACTGTAATGCTCCAACAATGGACCTGTATAAGGTGGGATCGGAAAGTGGTGTGCCAGAGGAAGCCCCAAGTTTTGCCTTTGTATCAACAGGAGTGGAGATGGGCTTGCAGTTGAGCATGTCTGCACGTTCCAAGATCTCGTGAGCAAACTGAGTCTGATGAAGGAAGAGCCCCTGTGGTGTACGCTGAACATTAATCCCGAGGAAGAAATTAAGGTCACCCATATCAGTCATGGCGAATTCCCCTTTGAGTTGCTGAGTGAGACGCTGAAGTAAAGGGGATGAGGAGGCAATGAGTACAATGTCATCTAAATAGAGCAACAAATATGCCATGTCGTTCCCCCGGGTATAGACAAAGAGGGATGTATCGCTCTTGCAGCCACGGAAACCCAAGGTGAGGAGGAAGCCTGCAAAGCGATGATACCAAGATCGGGGAGCCTGCTTAAGGCCATATAGTGCCTTCTTCAACCTGCATACATAATGGGGCCTGGCAGGGTCCTGGAAACCGGATGGCTGACTGGCATAGACTGTCTCTTGTAGTTCGGTTCCGTAAAGCTCAACAGGATTGGAACGTGAAGCTTCACATTGGAGATGGTGGTGAATGCCAAGTGAGGAGTAGAGACGGAGGAGGTGGGCTTGTCGGGGGTGGCTGCCTTCTCGGACATGATGGCGGATGGTGCTTTGGAGAAGAACGCCGCTGCAGAGACTGGAGAGATGACTGGTGGTGGCGCTGCGGGGAGACGTCTGGGAGATGAGAGAGACGTCGGCGCTGGAGAAGGCAGGCGGCCCTAGGGTTTGGTGCGACGGAGAGCTGCCCATGAAAAAAAATTTAGGGTTTAGGAAAGAGGCTCTGATACCATGAGAAATAATTGTTTTCTGTATTCATCTTGTGGAGTCAAGCCCCGTATATATACAAAGTTATCGGTCTCCTAACTATGGTAGAATACAAACAAGGAAATCCTATACAAAGGAAACTACCATATATAAATATATTAAATATACAATAATATATTTAACAATAATTATATTTAAAATTGTTTTTCATTTGATTTCATTAAGAATAAATAATAAATTGATAATAATCACTTTCAAGTTTCAACTTAGAGATCAATCCAAACCAAATAACATTTGGTCACATACCTTTCCTAAGAGAAACTCCAAAGGGTGTAGTTAAATTGAAAAACGTATATATTGTTTATTTACCTTCTCAAACAGAAAAAAATATATACCTTCTTAAAAAGTAAAAATTCCAAGGGAAGAAGGTAGATAAAGAGGTAAAATTGAGGTTTGTTACATTTGTTTTTTTTTGATAAATTTTGATCGGAATGCCTTCTCTTCACCTTATTTAAATAATTTTGATTAGAATAAATTCAAATCTAACTTAATTTGAATATAATTATATTTACACTGTCTTTGGTTCAAGGAATTTGAAAGTGAAAAGAGAAAAAATTGAAATGGAAAACAATGCTTTTTGTGTAGTTAGAGAGGAAACAAAATAAAAGTGGAAGAAAAGGAAAATGAGAAGACAAAATGTGTAAAGAAAAAGGAAAATTTAATTCCTCCCATTTTAGAATGCAAAATGAGAAAAGGTTATTTTTTTCTTTTTCTTCCGAATTCCTTGAAACAAACATAGTTTTAATGTAATTTCTCATTTAATTTGATTTGAATAAAAATAAATAATAAGTTCATAATAACTCTCAACTTGCGCACCCATCCAAACAAAATCTCAACATTTGGTCCCAAACCTTTCCCAAGCAATCACGAATCGGGAAAGACGCCAAATGGGAGAAGCTCTGAGAATGGAGATCACGGCGCAGGAGCTGAAGCAGTACGACGGATCCGATCCGTCGAAGCCAATTTACGTCGCGATTAAGGGCCGCATCTTCGACGTCTCCGCCGGCATGTCCTTCTACGGCCCCGGAGGGAACTACTCCGTCTTCGCCGGCAAAGACGCCAGCAGAGCCCTGGCGAAGATGAGCAAGGAGGAGCAAGACGTCTCCCCTTCCCTCGAAGGTCTGTCCGAAAAGGAAATCGGAGTCCTGGCCGACTGGGAGAAGAAATTCGAAGCTAAGTATCCTGTCGTTGGCAATGTTATTCAATCCTAATCCCTAATCGATTTCTGCATAATTTATAAAAACATGCTTCAATCAATAAGTATATAATACTATAAGCAAGCAATTTGGTGATTTTCGAGTTTTTCGGTTGAAATGTGTGCTTGACTTATATTCTTATTGTTGTGTCTTCATCATCATCATCATCAGATGCTATGATCTTATGAAAAAGGTCTTCTTTCCAAGAAATAAGAATCTGATTGTTACCTTTCGTGTTCATGAATTGGCTAGGAGTACTTTGTGTACTGAGTCTGAAGTTTCAGAAATCAATAGATCCATGAAGGAAAAAGGAACATAGAATATGAATGTTCATCCAACTCCACTTCTTTTCCTTTCCTCCCCATTTCTTTTCCTATCCAAACAAGAGAAAATGTCTCGAAATCCGTGTTTTCTTATCTTGAATTCTCATTCCTCTCCTTTTCCACACATCCAAGCAAGGGTTAGTGTTAGGAGGAAATGAAATTTTGAGAAGGAAAAAAGTTGCTCAAACTCATTTTGTTGATGCATTTCTATTACATATAAATACTTAAGAAATACATGCAAGATTTTAATTTCTTTCAGTTTTAGTTTTGATTTTCCTTGATGTTTTCCAAGATTATATAGGGTACTGTCCTGGATAGAGTAAACAGGAGGCACTGAGTTTGAAGTGAGTTATTCATTATACTGTGTCTGTTTATATACCTATGGATGTTTACACATGTTGGGTGCCTGGAATTAGGAGATTAGAAATAGAGTTGAATCATCTGCTAGTACCAGTTCATATTGTACTTGAACAGACTCTGTATTTGTTTTCCCCCTAGACACTACTTCTGCCTCTTAAGCCATCCGTGTAATTTATATTCACTTCTCAGCCTCCTGTGCAATTTAAGTATCAAGAAGATGCAATAGTGAGAGGCGTTCAATGAAGAGCGGATGGACGAACATAATTACCCGTACAGGCGGGGCGGAGCGGCCGACTCGTAAATGGGTGGATCTGAGAATCAAGATTGGCCTGTTAGGCCAGCAAGGCCCCCATAAGTCTTGTTCATCTCTTCCGAATCTTAGTACTCCCTCCATCTCTTTTGAATCTTTCCATTTGATTTTCACGCTCATCAATGCAATACTTTGACCAGTATCTTTATTTATCAATACTAGATTGTATACTTCGTATATTATAAAATGTAATATTTCAAACTTATATTTCAAAGTAAACTAATTATAATTAAATTTATATATCACAATTTAATTTACTTTTTCCAAAATGAAATAATTGATATTAAATGGGTGTTTCTTTGTGCTTATAAACTGGTCAAATCTGCTTATAAGTAGTTTTAACTTATAAGTCATTTGATGACATATTTCTCCGTTTTGATCAGATTATTTACAAAACTATCTCTCGTCATTTATGAATATTCTTAAATGACTTGTCGATCATTTAAGTCATTTTACTTCCACAAAACAATATTTGGCTTATAAGCAACTTATATGTTAAAAAATGATTATCATCAATAAGTCAATAAGCATAGAAAAACACTCCCTAAATTTATATCACAAACCAAAGTGGGAAGTTGTAAAAGAGATGGTGGGAGTACTTTTTTACTGTGGAGCTCTTTAGTAGTGAGTGTGCTAGACACAAGAGTTTTGGGGTACAAATGGCAATAGAGAAGCAATTAGCTTTTGAAAATTTGAGCCTACATGTTCTGCAATCTGCACTGTCCTTGACTTGCATGGAGTACTCCCTATTGTTTTGTAATTTGTTGCGCCAATGAATTGTACCTTGTATTCACAGAACATTATTTTGTTTTTGGCAGTGAGATGTACTCATAGAGAACTCACCAAATTGGCATAGGTAGTGAAATAGGTAGTGATAGTCACACTCCCTAAATCACTAAAGACACATTATCAACTAAATACACTTTGTGATTTATCATATATTAATATTTAAAGTTAATATAACAAACAATGTTGCATATAAAATTTTGAATCTATCCACTATTGATTTCATTCAGTTATTTTTCGAGAAAAAAAAAATTGTATAAAATTTTATGTTAAAATCTTGGCATCTATTACTTAAATTTTTCACTAATTAAAATAGTTTTCATTATTATTACATTCAGTGGTCATTAATTTTGTATAAAACTTTTAATTTCCTAAGTATTACAGAGTATACCAACGTGCATTTCACTAATTTTTTAGGGATGCATTTCACTTTTTTGGTTTTTCTAATCTATATAATTTTTTATTATTTTAAAAAAAGGTTATATAAGTTTTATTATTTATAAAATATAAAGATTTAAATAAAATTTTAAAACTATTCCTCACTAGTTTTCCTTTTTAATACTTTTCAACAACAAATATTTACATAAACATTAGTAAATGCGTATCATTATTAAAACTACAATTTTTGTTCCAAAAATAAGAGATCATATCTAATAATTAGGAAAGATTTATCTAAGACGTACCATATATTTATTGGAATATTAAATAAATTAAAACATATCTTAATTCATTTTTTAAATTGAAAATATAATTTTATCAAAATGTTAAAAGATTGAAAATGTATGTGACACTGTGCAAAGCACGAAATTAAAAGTCATTTAGAAAATGTATATATATGATCAAGTGAGATTGCAATCTAATGAAACAAATAACAATGCATCTCGTGCATTAGATGTAAGATCTAAGAGCTTGAAAAATTCAAAAAAAGAACTAAAAAAATCCGAAAAAAACGATGGCATTGTGGTGAATAAGTTGAACTTTACTCCCATTGCCGAAAATGCACTACCACAATGTAAACATGCATCGTGAAGGCATAAAAATGTTAGTCGTTGTTAGTCGTTGTGCCCACTCCTTAGAGGGGGGTGGGGGTGAATGAGGGGTTTAAAATCTTTTAGAAGTTTAATAAAAACGGTGTCGGCAAATGCGGAAGCAATGAATAAAATGTAGAAATAAAAGCGTTAAGTAAAATTAAAATGCACACTGATTTTATACTGGTTCGGGAACACCCTACTCCAGTACCTCGAGGCTCCTTCTCAAGGATTTCCGAATCCACTAAGTCCCGGCCTCTTGAACTCTGTCAAAGCACCGTACTAGTTTTGGCAAACAACCCTTGCCAATAGGATTCACTCCGAGATTTTACCACAGCTATCTCGAACCGTTTATAACGAAGATTTAACGGCTATCTTCTACCGTTCCCCCAAGGATTTCAAAGGCTATCCTTGAACCTTTACCCAAGGATTTATACGGCTATCCTTAACCATTACAACGTGAGAATTTAACGGCTGTTCTCGACCGTAAGAAAGTGTGTTTGAAGAACATAAATAAAGATTCTACTCAACGGCTAGAATATAAAAATGAAAAACTAAAACTTAGCCGGTGTAGAAGGAAATTATACTCTCTCAAAAATACAATTCAAACTTATGAATATGAGAGTATGTAACTAGAAACACAAGCTCAAGTGCGTGTGTAAAAATCAAGAATTTAAGAATCTTGAAATAGCCAAAATATTGAAAATAATGAATAAAAGAATGAACAGACTTAAGATATAAAGAGAGGATGATTTGAGTTTTGTTTCTTATTTGAAAATGAAGGATTAGGCTTGTATTTATAGCTGAAGATGTTAATCAGCCGTTGGGAGACGATTAGGGTTGATTAAATTTAAATTCTCAAATCAGGAACAGTAACCCAACGGTCACGGTAGGCCAGTACCGTCTAAAACTAAAAATTCATTCGGCTCTGGCGGAACTTGACCCCTAACGGTAGAGGGGTACCGTGCCGGCGGTATACCTTAGGGATTATGGGGGACCATCGATCACCCTTAGGGATTCACTACTATGCTTGTCACGGTATCTGGTATTGACAGCCCAACCTGATGAGGTATATGAGTCGTGTATCTTGCGAAGCCCCTCCTGTCCATCCACCACTCAGTAGTGGGGCTCCGCACTGCCGTAGTGAACTATAGGGGGTGCCCTATAGGAATCTACCTCGGCTTGGAGCCACAGAGAGAGGTGGTTAAATACAAAGGGCCTGTTTGGAAATAGCGTTAGCTATTAGCGTTAGCGTTTTGAAAAAGGCTATCTACGGACAGCGTTTAGCGTTAGCGTTTTCAAAGCAATCTGCACCATTAAAATTTTATCCAAAACGCTAACGCTAATCTCTAACGCTATTCTCAAACAGGCCCAAAGTGTCCACCTTCCTATCACCAATTGGTTTTAGGAAGCATTTGTTACCTCTTTAACTTCGGAACTTTGTAGTTAAGCGTGCTAGAATGGAAGTAGTCCCAGGATGGTGACCCACTGGGAAGTTCCAGAAAAACGATCCTACAAAAAATACATCATTCTCACATTAAAGGTCTATTCTCGCAGTAAAGATCATTCTCACTCGAATCAACAGCTATATATATATATATATAGATATATATATATATATCTATATATATATATATATATATATATATCTGTGTGTGTGGATTGATTCCAGTGAGATGACATGCTTCGGTCAGATTACACAAAGCTCACCGCTACTCACTGCAAAGCTCACCAAAGACAACTACAAAGCTCACCAAATTGTAAGCCAAAGCTCACCATATTTTTTCAACACTTTAAATTTTTTTTGAAAAAATAAAATCAAAGGAAGAGGTGTTGACTGGACTTTGACTGTTGACCGCCAGCATTGACTGCCGCCGTCGCCAGACTCCGGCAGCCACCGCCGGCCGCCGTCGCCAGACTCCGGAAGCCACCGCCAGCCACCGGTCGTCGCCGCCGCCGTTGACCGGTGTTGTTATTTTATTTTTAATTAATTTTTTAATTTTCAAAATTTTTTTTAAAAAAGTGAGTTTTGTTGTTCAAAGTGGTGAGCTTTGCTTTATTTCCAGGTGAGCTTTGCATTGTCCATTGGTGAGCTTTCTAGTGTGGTATTGTGAGTTTTGTGTCATTTGACCGAAGCATGTCATCTCACTGAAGTCAATACCATATATATATGTGTGTGTGTGTGTGTAAATAAATATGAGGGTGTAAATGGATATTAATCAGATTTGGATGTACCATTACCAGATCCGTATCCGTTTATTTTTATTGGATATCAAATTCGGATACGAATCTTGACGGATACTTAAAATCAAAACTGTATCCGCATTCGTCGGATATCGGATATATCGGTATCCGTTTCCAATTTTTTAAGTTAAGTTGGAAAATACTATAATTTCCAAATAAATTAAAGTCAAAATATTATTTATTCAATTGTAATTTGTTACGGAGTAATTTTTTCTTATTTTTTATAATTTATACGGAGTAATATTCTACGACAACTCCATATGGTAAAAAGATATACACAATACACACACACACATATTTTTATGTGTCTACACATATATTTTGGATATAAAAATGTCTTATACTTTGAGATGTCAATAGAAAATCAAAATACAATTATAAAAAATTAGGAAAAATTATATATAACGGACCGGATATATGGATAAATGATTACTTAAACGGATGTCTATGCGGAGTGGATTATAAATAGATCGGATGTATGATTACCAAATTCGTATGTGTTTACCAATCTGATATCCTTAGTCAGATACGGATAATAACCGCTTTTAACGGATGCGCATATTTTCCGTACAAACGGACACGGATTCAGACGGTAATAGAATTTTCAGTTATCCATTTACAACCCTAAATAAATATTTAAAAATTGATAAATATAATGAATAAATAAAATTCAAGAAACACTTATGTTCTTAAATTTATCGACAAAAAATTAAAACATAAATAAAGAACACTTTTCATATTTGAACTTGAACTAAACTTTCGAAACAAGCCTACGGAGTATTATGTAATGAAGAAATACAAAAATAAATATATTGATAATTTATTAGTAAATGTACAGTTTAAGATTCTTCGTATGAGAAGTTACCTTGTACTGCTCCAAAATGCCTCCAATTGTTTGATTCGTTTGATTTTCATAATATTTCTTCGATTTTGTATTTTTGGTTCATTTTTTGTGATAATTTAGGAAAATTATGGGATCAGATTGGTACTTGCTCGCCTCTAATAAATAAACGTGAAATTATGGTCATGCTCTCCTCAACTTATCCTTATTATTTATAACTTATCATATTGGAATCAAATCTAGATAAACAAGCTTTAAATATATAACTACAACCATATCATATCAAACCTAATCATATCAGGCGAAGAGAACATGGTGAAAGTCTTGGGTGAGTGAATCCCCTCATTGCCTCTTGTAAAGAGTGTAAGAGGTCTTCTTCTTGGGTCATGCTAGGGTTCTCCCAAATGGGTGTGCACCCAAGCTTCGCACAGATGACACAGATGATAATCATCTGTGCAAAGCTTGGGTACACCCATTGTAGCACCCAATTGGGGGCACCCTAACATTTTTCTTCAAGCAATACAACACGTAAAAGATACAAAGTAAAGTCATGTTCTCTTCACCTGGTTTGATTGGTTCTGATCTGATTAGAATAAGTTCTGATATGATCTGATCTGAATGTAGTTATATTTAAAGTTATTTCTGATCTGATCTGATTCCAATAAGAATAAACAATAAGTAAAAAAAAGTTGAGGAGAACATGGCCTAAATCTAAAAACTCTACTCCTAACCAATTGGGATTGCTATTTTGGACATGCTTTGGTTATCAAGGAAAACTTTAATTTGATTCATAACTATCTCTACAATGGCTCCTAACACCTTCCATCATCTATCTTCTATCCTTTTTATAATAGTCGTGTGTGAATTGCATAGGATCGTTCCACCGATTTCCTTTATCAGAATTGATTATGTTGAGCACATTATTTCTAAGATGCTTGGTCCTAACTAATAGTCTCTTTGCACTAGGGGTGTTCAAAAATATCCGATCCGAAATACCCGTCCATGATCCGGGCCGATCTGATCCGAAAAATGGATATCTGATCTAATATTTTAGCTTTCGGATCGGATATCCGAAAAAAATTGGTTCGGATATGGAATGGAATATTAAGATTTCAGATATCCGTGGATATCCGAAGTTCATATTTTTAAAAAATAAATATAGAAATAAAGCTTAGACAACTTAAGCCCAATTCATTTTCATCATCATAAATATTTGAATCTAAGATTAATTGAAGTTTTTTACTTTAGTCTTTTTTATCTATGTTTTATTTGTCAATTATGTTGATATTCTTTTTTCATAAATTTATAAAATTATGACTTATGATAACACTATCAAAGTAACTATGACATTTAAAATAGAGTTGACTTCAAATTCAAGTCTAATTTATGGCCTCTACTGTTTTAACAAATATAAAATCATTCTAAATACTTTTTTAGAATCATTGACAAAAATAAAAATTCAAAAAAATAAAAATAAAAATAAAATCCGGATATTCCATTGACCCGATCCAAAATTTCGGATATCCGAAATTCGGGTATCCGGTAGTTTTCGGATCGGACATGGAATAGATATGTACCTATCCGAAAATTTCGGATATCCGAAAAACAGGATCGGATCGGATAGGATATATCCGAATGAACACCCCTACTTTACACTACATTAACCAAAGAAGAGTTTGGTGTTTCAAATGTATCATTTTGTACAAAACAACTTTGTTCCATAGCCTGCTACAAATACCTAGCAATCCAGTCTCGGCAAATGCAACTCCGGAGTTGTCTACCACAAAATGCAAAAAGAAAAAATGCATTGAAACTTATAAAAAAAGAAGTATTAGTAGACACCACACACAGTGAGTATGATAAATACAATGTTAACATGTACTCGTATTTAGGAAAGACACTATAGAGGTTGGCCACTAACAATGTTAACACCTCACCGCAACATGCTTCAGCTTGCCTCCAAAGCTCACCACCATACTACACTTTCGGATCACCTTCCACTCTTCATAGATGCAGTTGTCTCCATCCAACTCGCGTAACCGGCCACTGCAGAATTGATTGAAAAGGTGCTCTTAACACCCAAACTGATAGAAAAGCTGAGTGGGTATTCAAGGGGAAAACTATCCTCGCCCGACCATCTGTTGACGCTTCTCAATATGCCCGGCACACCGCGGAAAGAAGAAACGACGTGCCCCAAATCGTCCAGCGCCTTGAGCTCCAGAGCTATGTTCACAATATCGTTCCACATCAACTCGGGACTCCCATAGCCCGGATCTTCTCCCTGATGGAATCTATCGTCGCAAAGCAGAACCAGGTCATCAGCTGCTGCCAAGCTCAAATTGTTGTAGATGTTTGCAGGACCGAATCTCTTAGATGGGTATTCATTGCACATCTCCACAATCAACTACACTTGCGCTCTCGTAAAGTGAGCGACATCTACCACCAGACTATTCTTCATCAACTTGGCCAACTTAGTGCTGGGCTTTGGGTTCGGTACATCTTGGCAGCAAGAGCCTTCATCTTGTACTTGGTCCTACCAGAGGCCAGGTCACTGCCAGATTGAAGCTCTGGGGCATGAGGTACCCTTTGAGAAATATATGCCTTAGGTCAGTCTTCATGGCCAACCACTCACTAACATAAGTAAAGGACACTCCTGTCAACTCTATAGGGCTTATACCATGTAAGGCTGACCGGAGAAGTATTACACTTAAGTGAAACTAACCTAAACATATATGTCAATTGCTGTAAATGGGAGGATGAAGTGGAGCTGGATGGATATAACCAATAAGGAGGATCAGCTTGTTAATTAGTGTAAAATAATTATATTAATAGCATGTGGCTATAAACCTGGATCATCATATACATCAGCCTCTTTCTATGGGCATAGGTTGCAGAAAAGAGTTTGTAAATTGAGTTCCGATCATAATATTAAAATAGACCAGGGAACAAATTTCTATGCAAAGAGAAAAGGGTGTGTAGATTGAGTAGAAGTTTATGAGATCAGTAACCGTGGCACACTCGTGCCACCACCATGACCGTCGTACAACGTGGTTGTACCTAAGGTTTTAAAATCCAAGAACCCTAAATACAAAATATCTTAAAATCCTACCCTAATTATAAAGATATTAAAGTAGAAAGAACAAAAGGGTGTTACCCGCAACTTGAATCCGACCCTTTCTTCTTGTAAGGCTGTGGAGGAGAGGAAAGCGCCTGAGACGGGCGCTAGGGGAAAGGGCCTGAGACCCCGTGAAAGTTGACGCATTGTATTTTTGAAATGGCAATCTAAGTCACCTCAACCAGTAGTAAAAAAATAAAGTATATGTGTTTTTTTAAATCACTCAAAATGATGAAGTCAAGTTAAGCAATAAAAAATCAACTTTAATGCTTAAGATGCTGTTTAAAGCTAGAAATCAGATTTCAAAATCGGATTTTGAACGAAATTCACATTTCGTGCAAAATGCAGCTTATATGAATAAAAATCAATTTGACAAAAAAACTTGATATATGTTTCTCGATAATGTTCCTATGCAAATTTCATCTCTAAAAGTTCAAAATTCAGCACGAATCACTTTAAGTTTTCTATAAAATCAGCAAGCAATCATGTTAAAGTATAGATTCAACAATAAACATTGACAGTTGAGCAAAGAAGCACTTCTGGAACACAAACACAGCATGCAAATCGGCACAAATAGTGCATTTTTTTCTTCAAAACAGCTTGTTTGAATCCAAAATCTTTTAAAACTAAGCACCTAATGCCTCAAGATAGAGATATATGCTCTTAGTTCAATCTAAATGCATATCTGAGCAATAAGAGTTCATATTATAAGAAAAGAAGCATTTTTTCGATTAAAAAATGGTAAAAATCTCTTTAGAATAAAGTCTAGGAAACTAACCTGCCTGTTGCAGATTGCAGTTTTGCCCGTCTTCTTGGGCAACCCGTTCCTAAAAGCCCTCAAGTAAACCAAGGTCAATTCAATTAGTGCAATAGGACCCAGTAAACTATCTCTTAGCCGAACCCCGTCTTCTTGGGTTTCCCAGTTTGCTTTTCCTTGGCCACATCAAAGATGCTCGTGCAGCTATAGGCAGGTTCAATAACTCATGAGACTACAATTAGAACAACAAAGAGTAATTTAGCATTGGGTGCAGAGAATTGATATGCTAAAGCAAAATATCCAACCCTTACTTCAAAAGAGTCTTCAAAATGAAACCTGGGAAATTTTATAATTAAACCTTGTTTATTTGATGTTCTTTTGAATATGTTTAGGTAGTTACTATGCAATTTGGATGGTCAAAATTAACTAGCCTCCATTAGAAAGGCCGTAACTAATTTGCCGCCCAGGAGTTCCAAAAGGCTATGACTGAAGATAGAAATGTTACAACCAATACAGAGTATGATCTTGTAAAAGGGTATGGAAACAATTGGAAGGCATAAACTAAACATACATTGATAAATTCCTGATTAAAGAGCAAAGACAGTCTCGGCCTCAAAATCTGGTCCCACATATCCTACCAGTTGAAG
>OOIL02003924.1:328718-346824 GCA_900332095.2 Cuscuta campestris | reverse complement strand
GTTTTTTGCGGAAAAGGTTTTATCATGACCAATCAATTGTTAGACAATGCGTGCAACTCTAGAGGGGGGGTGAATAGAGTTGTTGAGAATGATTGCCGATTTTCGCAGGATTAATAATATAAACGTAAGTGCAGCGGAAATAAAAGAGAGAAGGCAAAGAACACACCGATGTATACTGGTTCACCACCTCGTGGCTAGTCCAGTTCCCCAAGAGACTCTCCCGAAGCTACTACTACTTATCAAGCTTCAGCGGGTGCTTGACAAACCGTTTACAAACCGAGAACTTGAATCTCACAAGCCTCAACACAACCGCTCGTAGATGTACCCTCTACAAGACTTCACAACCAAGACTTAAGTCACATAAGTTTTGAACAACATGAAGAACAATCTTCTTCAACCTCTCAACAATAGCTCTCAAAAGAGTAGGAATGAGAAAAATGTTTAGCTCTATGGATGACAAGAAACCTCTCTAAAAAACAAATAGTTTTCTCTCAAAATGATATAAATTTGAGGAAAGATTGATGGAGGATTAACACCTCAAGAATAGGGAGTATTGGAGTGTTTCTTGTTCTGAAAAATGACCAAGGAAGTGTGTTTAAATAGAAGGTGAAGAAATATATCCGTTGGTCCAAGAAAAGAAGCTGGGATGAAAAAATGCAGCATAATAATCGATTTATGCACTGACATTAATCGATTAATGCAGCATCATCAACAATTACTGCTGCTGAAAGAAAATCAATTAATTTAAAGGGATTAATTGATTAGAAGGCGCTGTGAGCCTTAATCGATTAATATAAGAACAAAAATCGATTAGGCTAGAGGCTAGAGAAACTCGGCGATAAGAAGTTAATCGATTAATTTTGGAAGATTAATCGATTAATAAGGAACTAATGCGCAAACACAAAGGGCCCAAGGCCAGTTGCAATAGATAAAGAATTGGCTGAATACTCGTTGTTTGAGACAACGGGAATCAGGCAGCAACGCTCCCCAATCAAAGCTTCTCATTCAATGAATTTTGAATAGGGGAGAAAAAGTGAGTCCAAAAATTATTTTTTGCCAAACGATGTACACAAAGAATATTTGAATAAAATATTTTTGCTTACCAAAAATATTTTATAATATCAAAATAAATATTTGATAAATGTTTGGCACACCTTTTGTAACTGACTCAATAAAACTATTTTGAACAGTTAAAAAGATTTTTCAACTGACTCCAAAAATAAATATAATTTTTATTTTAACTCTCATAAAAATAATTTTGGAGAGAAGATATTTTTGTCATCCTTAGAATATTTCCTAAGACTCAAATAAATAAAAAGTCTTCGGAAATCTTCTGCTCCTCCGAGTCCTCCGTTAGGCGCTCCGAACGCGTCTCGGACTTCAACAAAATCCTGTGCACCTTCTTGAACACTTCAAGGAATGGCACTTCAAGTCTTCGTGTTTGTCGTTGTAGCACTTTAATCTTGACTTGAATAAATTGTGTTTGTCAATTATCAAAACCTGTGAGTCAACACTAAACAACACAGAAAGGGTTGAATTCATGCATTCCAACAATTTCCCCCTTTTTGATAATGACAAACACATGGAGGATATGCTACCAACAAATAACAAATTAAAGAATATACTCCTACTCTTCCCCCTTTTGGCATTATCAAAAATAATGCAACAAAAGAACTCATGCATTCCGCGGACAAAAAAAAAATTCTAAACAATTAAGAAAAATCACATTTCCCCTAAAATCATGCATTTCTAGGAAATAAAATACTTCCCCCTTAAAGTATGCTACCCCTTAAAAATAAGGCATACAAAAAGATTAACACATATAGCAAAAAACAATTCCCCTTACTATATGCAAAACATCCTATATAAATTCTCAAATAAATAACAATTATCACAAATAAATCTCAAAGATAACATTTAATTTTAAAAAAAATAGTATTTACTCCCCTTTGATGCAATCTCTTTGGCTAAGTGCTTGGAGCATCCACTACAAATTTGTAGTCTTCAAGCACGCCTTCCATGTGCGTCACGTACCCAACCACCCATCTTGTTCTTCAAGAGGGATGAGGCAATCGTCTTTGGAAGGTTCATCATACTTCCATGAAAAATACGCGAATTCATTTTGTTTGCTCATCTTCTTGAGCTTCGGGCACTCAAATTTTTGGTGGCCAAGCTTTCCGCGCTTGTGACGTTTTGGGGTGTTTTTCTTCTTGCTCTTGTTTAGCTAATGTTTCAAAAACTCGTTAAAACATTCAACCAAAATATCACAGGAAGTGCTAGAATCACTATCACTATCACTATCCGAATCTGAATCACCAATCTCTACTTTTTGAGAAGAAGATGCTTTAAAAGAAATTCCCATTCTCTTCTTAACGTCAAGAGTATGAGAAAGATGATTTGTTTCGTAAGTGATAAGGTTACCTCGAAGACCGTCGTATGTGATGACGTTGTAATCCCGGCCTTCGTAAATAGAGTTAACCTTCGACTCCCATTCCTTGGTAAGACTTCGTAGAATTTTTCTCACTAACTCCTTGTCGGTGAGTGTCTTTCCAAGCATATCAAGGTCGTTGACGATGTTTGAAAATCTTCCAAACATGTCCTCCACAAGTTCGTTCTCTTTCATAGCAAATAACTCATATTCATGGGTTAGTAAATCAATTTTTGATTCACGAACTTGAAGCGTACCTTCGTATGTGATCATGAGCTTGTTCCACATTTAATTGGTGGTATGTCAACGAGATATCTTTAGATAATCGTTGGTGTTGACAGCACAATACAAGAAGTTGATGGCGGTGGCATTCAATTGAACCTTCCTAATATCGGCTTCATCATATTCATCCTCGTCCTTCGGGATGAGTGTATCGCCTATCTTCTTCATTGGCAAGCTATCTCCATTCTTGATAGCAAGCCAAATTTTGAAGTTATTAGATTGAATAAAAATTCTCATAGGAGTAATTCGTTCCATCAAAAAATGGCGGCCTTACGGTGGATTGCCCTTCTCCTATCCCTGCGTTCAACATTCTCAAAAAAAAATTGATCGTTTTCTCAAACGTCACAAAGAGCGTTAGAGATACCCGCTTTGATACCAATTGTTAGACAATGCGTGCAACTCTAGAGGGGGGGTGAATAGAGTTGTTGAGAATGATTGCCGATTTTCGCAGGATTAATAATATAAACGTAAGTGCAGCGGAAATAAAAGAGAGAAGGCAAAGAACACACCGATGTATACTGGTTCACCACCTCGTGGCTAGTCCAGTTCCCCAAGAGACTCTCCCGAAGCTACTACTACTTATCAAGCTTCAGCGGGTGCTTGACAAACCGTTTACAAACCGAGAACTTGAATCTCACAAGCCTCAACACAACCGCTCGTAGATGTACCCTCTACAAGACTTCACAACCAAGACTTAAGTCACATAAGTTTTGAACAACAAGAAAAACAATCTTCTTCAACCTCTCAACAATAGCTCTCAAAAGAGTAGGAATGAGAAAAATGTTTAGCTCTATGGATGACAAGAAACCTCTCTAAAAAACAAATAGTTTTCTCTCAAAATGATATAAATTTGAGGAAAGATTGATGGAGGATTAACACCTCAAGAGTAGGGAGTATTGGAGTGTTTCTTGTTCTGAAAAATGACCAAGGAAGTGTGTTTAAATAGGAGGTGAAGAAATATATCCGTTGGTCCAGGAAAAGAAGCTGGGATGAAAAAATGCAGCATAATAATCGATTAATGCACTGACATTAATCGATTAATGCAGCATCATCAACAATTAATGCAGCTGAAAGAAAATCGATTAATTTAAAGGGATTAATCGATTAGAATGCGCTGTGAGCCTTAATCGATTAATATAAGAACAAAAATCGATTATATATATATATATATATTACTTTTATTTTCATCATTTTAATTATATGATAATTATTGATGTCAAAATAAAATGTAATGCATTTTAATATGAGATGGCCGAAAATATCAAAGGGAAAAATACAAGACATAAATTGATTTTCTACCTAATGATATATTTGATTGATATAATCAAATATTTGATTAAAAAAAGGATATTTGTCTTGTTGTGTTGGTTGGAGACATTGCACTAATCTTTATTTGTTTTTGTTCCTAATGAATTTCCTAGAAATTCTTTTAAAGTAGTGTTTTATAAATAAGATGTATCCCTCCCCTCTTTTAAAACCACAACTATTCGGCCATCACAAGGAAGAGAGAAGAAAAATCATATTTTGTGTTCAAAGTTATTTTTCTAAAGTGTTAGAAATATATACACAAAAGATTATAAAGAAATATTTATAAGATAAATATTTTACTATATATTTATTACTCCCAAAGTAGTATATTATTATAGTTTTTACTATCCTATATTAAACTTGCTAGCACAAGTTTAATCTTGGACTCTGGAGCAAGTTCGTGTGGATACGTTGGAGGCTTCATACGTTTGGCGCTACGTTCATCTCCCCAAAACCATCCCCGACCGTTCCTCCATTCTCCATTTTCACCGTTAAGGTAAATTTCTTACTATAGCTAGTAATTTACGTAAGTTGTTCTTGGGTGGAATCGAGTTTTGGACTATAAATTTTTGTTTTCCGCTGCGTTATCCAAGCCTCGTTTCCCAACAGTGGTATCGGAGCCGGCTTACGAAGTTACTAGTTTAGTAGTTTTTACCGTTATTGTTTTTATAGATTAGTCAATAAATTTTGGAGACAAAAATTTATCCGATTATAAAATTTAATTAGGTGACCATATTTATATACTGTACCTAATATAATTTTGTTCAGTAATTTTCGAAATTACTGTTTGGGGTATTTTTATATTATTCTTATTAAGTAGTTTATGTGTAGAATACTTGTTATTTGTGCCATAAATACTTAATATTTATGAAAATTAGATTTTATATTTTCTGGGATGTATTTGACATGTTAATATAACTCAGAAATTTTAGAATCGATTTTTGGAATTAATATCCTATTTTTCTATTTTTAAATTCATTTATTGAATAGAAAATAGGAAAACTTCTTTTTGACGATCAAAAATTAATTTTAATTCATAATAAGTTGCGACCAGCGATTTTAAGCTTGTATAAAAATTGTCATAATTTTTAAACAAGTAAAAGTCTTTATTTTGTATTTTTGAAGTAATTGGATCGGTACTATTCACTAGTCCGATTTTTAATTATTTTAAATTTCAAATTTAATATTTTAAATTGTGGAAAAATCATATTCTTGTTCTGGAACTTATTTTTTACTTGAAAAATAAATTTTGTTATTTTTGGAATTTCGAAATATATTTTCACAATATCATTTTGGTTTTCTAACTATGGAAAAATGGTTTTCAAAATTTTAAATTTTATTCATTCTGGAATTTTTGGATTTCCAGATTAATAAAGTTTACCGGGAGTCTCCAATAATTATTTGCTAATTTAGAAAACATATATATATTTAATTCGAAATAAAATCCCTTTTTGAAATTAAATGTATATATACGGTAAATATAAAATATTTTATTTTCTGGAATTTAGAAAAATTAAATTTCTAACATTCTGGAAATTTAAAGTATTTTATGATTTTTAATTAAATTACTTGCTAGTTTAATTAATTTATTGTTGATAGTTTATTCCGTAGAATAGAATAAACTAGGTCTGGGGCGAGCGTAGTTCGCCCGGTGTATGCTTTAATATGTATGATGCGATGCATGTGATGCTTGTATGTATTATTGCATGGTGGATGATTGTGGCTTAGTTATATTTGTTGTAATTTTAAATACGGCCTGCGTGTCGTGCCTCATCTCTATACTCTGGATGTAATTCTCTTCCTTACCTCAAATATTCTTTTCTCTCGAAAATTATAAGAAGATAAGAAGATGAAGTCCGTTCATGATAGAGAATCCTAAGGAAGACGTGATGGGCCGGAGATAGAGATCTCTTGATCAAGGCGCTATCGTTTGTTTTTCTTTAGGAGTCACAATCATTTCACGTTTACTTATTATGCATGTGATGTATGATTGAATGTATGCATGTATGTGATTTTCACTAGTGCATACGCGCGGTGTATGCCATAAGCAAGACTGCGTAATAAATCCTTCATAATTTTAAGTCTGTGCCACCCCGACACCCCGTCACTCGTCAAACCCAATTTAGATCGGTAACGAACTCACCCAAGTGAGACACCCGGTTTACGTTGGTTAGACGCGAAACCCGTAATTAGGGTACTGACTCGCCCCGGGTTAGTCTTAACTAAGTCTTGGTCATAAGGATGAGAGACTTAGGGCACTGCGGTAGGATCAATAAATAAAATCAGATCATCCAACCAGAGTTGTAAATTGTTACAATTGGAATTTATTCTACTAGAAATAATTTAACTGTAGGGTAAGATGCAAAACACAACTATAGTTAAATGAAATATGGATCTGGCCCAATTAAGAATTTTATTTAAAAGAATCCACCGAACCAAGAGTTGTAATAACGATTGTAATTGGAATGAATTCCTACCTAAATAACTTGACTGTAGGGCAAGATGCAAAGCACAACTATAGTTAAGTAAAATATGGATCTTGGCCCGTTAGGGTATTCTTCAAATAGAAACCCCAAGTCAATAGGTTCCGTACCTGAGGGTAATTGACTTGTTAGAAATAGTGGGAAAGTATTTAATAAAGACCTATTAGATACTTAATTCATGATAATAACTATCTTCGCAAAATTCTGTAGATGGCAAACAACAACACAAACAAGATGCCTACGAGAAACACGTTAAGGATGACAACCAGGTTAGCTGTGTCATGCTGGCTACCATGATAACCGAGCTGCAAAAACAGCATGAGAACATGAAGGCCCACGAGATGATCGTGGCCTTGCGGCAGCTATACCAGGGGCAATCCAAGCATGAACGTTTTCTCGTGAGTAAGGCTCTCTTTAGTTGCAAGCTCTCTTCAGGGAACCCGGTCGGGTTCTCCATGCAGAAGGAGCTGGCAACGGACCTGATCCTGCAGTCGCTCCCTGAGCTGTATAAGGGTTTTTGTTGGCTTCTTGACGAGAGGCCCTCGTCTTTGCTGGCTCCTGCCGGTTAGATCGGGATCGCTGGGTGCGGGCAGGCTCGGCCTCCCTCCCTTCTCCTAGCTGGCAAAAGCGCTGACATGGGCAACGCTCTGCCCCAATCTCAGCTTGGCCGACTTCCTCTGACCTTCTTCCCTATCCCCAAGCCTTTCGAAGGCTGAGTTTTGGGAAGTGGCTGGTCGGATGGTCTTTCCCTTCTTCTTCTTGTGGGCTTTGGGAATGTCCCACTCGTCGTCATCGCTCTCAATAGAGACGCAATGACCATCAGAAGTGATTTGTGGATTTGTATCCTATGGAGGGCGTGACGGCCCGGCGGCGTTGAGCGCACCGGTCAAATTGACGGGGGCCACAACACTGACCACTTGTGGCTCGAAAGGTGAAGGCTGTGGTACCGGCATCTGGAAGGGAGATACTGCCATCGGAGTTTGCAGGGGCATCATTCTAGTGCCTAGGAGGGCGAATGGAAACATGCCTGGGAAAAATGGCATCCCCCCATTATGCTGACACATGGCCATGACCTGGCCAAAGCCTTGGATGGCTTGTAGATTGGCCAGGTCATTCATGAACTGGGTCATACTTGGTGGGAATGTGACCCTCGGTCCAGCAGAAGGGACGGGGATCGTGAACGGGGTGACCACGCTTGGTGTTGGGATTGAGCTTAATCCCAACGGCGCCACTGGAGCAGAAACAGCCGGTAGGGTAGTTACCATGGGGATGGTGGCTTCCTCAGCAGTGGTTTGCACCTGAGCGGAACTAGCGTTGATTTGCTGGCTTGAAGACATTTCGAGTGGTGTTTTTGTGGGTAGGTTTGTGTTTAGACGAGAAAAAACCTTAACGGTCCCACGGATGGCGCCAAAAATGATGGTGTAAATTACCTAACCGGGTAAACTACTCTAGACCGGGTCTAGAATCGTTTACTTGATTCGATAAAGTAAAAAGGTAAAAACACGCAAAGTGACCGGGAGGACTGTAGGTGGAAACACCTGTAGCCCAATTAATATTATAGCAGAGAATGCACGGGTGCTTTTACAAGGGAGTTTAGAGAGAATGAATTCGGATTCCCCCTCCTGAGAATTACAGCAGTATTTATACTAAGTTTGAGGGGGACAAGACGTCGTGCACCCACGTGGAGGCACGTTCTCGGATGGTGGGAGGTGATGGCCTTCGTCCTTTAGCTGCCTTGTCGCCTAGTGAGGAAGCTTACTCCCTTTGTCATGTAGCACCTTGGATGGATCCCTTTGTTCGAGTATCTCCAGCGATTCTCCACTGATCTTGGTCGCTATGGTCCAAACTCCTTTGGATTCTCCTTTGCCGACACCCTCCAACCCTAGAAACCATACCGGGTGGTTCCTGAGGGATGGGTTTATTGAAAATCAGAATGGATGTGGCGACAAAGTACTTTGACCGGTATACTATCCGAAGTATACCAGTCAACCTTTTGGTCAACCGAGCATCCTTTTACTGGCGATTTAGGTCTCCCTTCCAAGAATAGTCAACTTGACCAGTCAAATATTTGGACTTCCTCTTCGACCGGTCCTGGGTGGAATACACCCATCAATAGGCCCTCCACTTCGCGGTTATGCAATTTGTTATGAGTGGGAAGTAAAAATCTGAAATAGGGTGCCAATTCGAATTTTAGGCTTTCCCGCCTTATAATTTCAAAATTTGAATTTGAAACTCTGAATTCCGACACGTGTTGGACGCTCGCCACTGCAACGGTTAGCTGTCCACCCGTCGTTTTGTCTGCCAGTGTATCATATCATTGCGCCGCCTGACACGACGCCGCCTTATTCGGCTTCCCTCCTCCTACATAAAGACCTTCAACCCTCTTCACTTCTCACTTTTCGCACTTCGCATTCCAGAGCTTTCACCGGTCAAGTTTCCTTCTTTCGCCTCTCAGCCCTCCGAGTCAAGTAAGCTCCCTCCTTTTCTTTAATTACTTTCCCGGTCATGTCTTCCTTTAGCGATAGGTTTTCGTCCTCAGATGACTCCTCCTCTAAGGATTCCAACTCCTCTTCCTCGACCGAGTCTTCTTCTCCTGGCTCCGTAACCGGTTAGGTCCCCAACCCTATTGTCCCTGACCCGCAGCCTGTTAATCAGGTCCCCGGCCAGGTTTTCATGGAGAGGGATGAACCGGATGATAACGAACCGGGTCCCTATGACCCAGACAATGAGTCCTGGGAGGAGCGGCTCTGAACGACTGGTTACTTTCCACTCCCCACCTATTACGTTCTTGACATTTCCTCCCATGTATCCAAAATCGCTCTAACCAAAGTTTGTAGGAGGCTCCCGGACGGGTACGTCCTTCAATACGAGCATGATTGGCCCAACATAGTCGAACCCCACCGGGAGAATATGATAGGTTTTCATATTGTTTCTCTGGATGGGGCATTGTTTTTCCCCTTTGCCCCCTCCTAACTAAAGTCTGCCATGCATTTAGGATTTTACCCGGTCAATTAACTCCTAACGCACACCGTTATCTTCATTCCTTTGTAAATATTTGTTCTCATCTCAAAATTGAACCTTCCCTATGTCTTTTCCTTTATTGTTTCGAAGTCCTACCGGGCGGGACCGGTTGTGAAAGCTTCCTCTTCTTTAAGGGTCGAACCGGTAGGAAGTTCATTTCCGACGTCCCCCAAAGTAATCGGGGATGGAAGGAAAAGTTCGTTTTCATTGAATTTCCTCCCTATGTCACCCCATTGGCCAATCTGAAATGGAACGATCACCTTCTCAATCACGAGTATACCGTGCCGGCCTCCTCCCCTGATCTCGAAGCGAGCCTGAAGATCCTCCTCCGTGGGGATCCTTTCACCGGGAGAAAGTTCCACTATGAGAGCTGGGTTTGGAGGATCCAACTGGGTGGTGAGGGTACCTCCCAAGCCCATGAAGCAGCGGGGCACGGGGTACCCTCCCCGGGCAACACAGCAGAGGCTGAGGGCCAAAACCACCAAGGTACTTCCAATTAACCTTGTACCTTTTTAAGCTTTGACCGGTGTGGTTTCTTATACTTAGTGATTTTTCTAGTTTTTGCAGACATGGAGTTCGACATCCCCGATGATCAACCAATGGGAGAGACCGGTGATTCTCAAGCCGCTTCTGCCAAAACTTTCACGGTCCAACCAGAGACCATGGAAATCCATGATGAGGATGAGCCTCACGACGACCGGTCCAAGGGGAAGGGTAAAGAGAAGGCCGGTAAGCGAACGAAGAAGGTGGCGACCACGCACCCTTCTTATGCCAAGAAGAGGGCGAGGTCGGATTCTGATCCGGCTTCCCAGACCATTGAAGAGGCCTTTATCAACCTAGGCGTGCGGTTGCAAGAGGTAAGTCCTATTACTATCCTCGTCTCTTGTGTTCTTTCCTTCCTAATAAATTGTAACCCCGCGTCGTGTTTTGTGTAGGCTGGGTAAATCGGGCCTCTCCTAGTGGATTGGTTGGGGATGGGCTCCTCTTCCGAAGTCGACCGGCTGAAGAAGGAGAAAGAAGAGATGGCCCTTATCTTGAAGAGCCAAGCAGACGAGCTGATCAGGCTGTCTGGGATGGCCGGGACGATGAGGGCCGAAATCACCCAACTGAAGGAGGAAAATTGCCGGTTGCTCGATGAGGTTTCAGGGGTGAAGCAGGAGATGACCCAGAAAGAAGATGACTTCCCCGGTCGTGCTGCCGCATGGGTGAAAGAGAATAAGGCCGAAGCCGCCCGGGCGATGACGGCAAGCCCGGAAGCTACCATGGAATCCTTCAGGCTCCTAGACCGGGAGCCTGAAGGAAAGAAGATGATTACCGCCATTGGGTCCTTTGGATTCAAGAGCGGTCAGAAGAAAGACCGGGCTGCCTCCCATCGGATTTTGAAGAAAAGGGACCCGGACTTTACCGTGGCTTCATATGGCCTGGCCCCCATCCCGGAGGAAGAGCCCACTCCCCCTTTCCCCCTCGACTGATCTCCCCGGCTGCGCCTGGTAGTTTTATGTCTTGTAAAAACATTAACAATTATCAATTTCCCGGGGATGCCCGGTGTATCTGTAAACATTTAACATTCTTATTTTGTTTGAATGCCATGTTTATTTTTCTTCCTGGTCAATCTTGCTTCTTTGAATGTTTCTTGTTAGCTATCTTGCTTTTGCTCCTTAGAATGTCTTCATAGGTACTTTAACCGGCACACATGCGAGCAATCTCTTCAACTATTACTTTTGAATATCTGATTAACTGCTGCCGGTAGAACTTCAACTTTTGCTTTTGAATATTTTTGACTTGATGATCGACTTGAATATGAACCTTTGTTTGACTGGTCGTTTCCCTCTTCATGGTCTAACCGGTCAAGTGATCCACCCTGACAAACTTTCGAAGTTCTGTTGTATTGATACCCCACCGGGGTATTCTCTATTTTTTTTAACGAGGTAGGTTGTAGATGGAAACACATGTAACCTAGTAATTTCTTGGAGTATCCTTAACCGGTAAGAATACTAGAGAATTATACTCTCTATGAACTCTTGAGCAGTAAATGCAACTATGCACCTAAAGTCTAACGGAAATAATCTCTCTATTTACAGGAGCATGACCTGATTATTCTAAGTTGTTGCTCATGCCACCACCACAAAATAAAAGACTATTTAATATTCCCTCTGTCCCAAAAAGATATTCCAGTTTTATTTTTTGCGCACCCTATAAAACACTTCTGCCCATATCTAAAATGACTGAAATTTACCATATTTTTCTTTTATTGTGGGTAGAAGTTATTCCGAAAGTTTTTTTGATATTTGAGTCAGGGTAGAAGTGTTTTATGAGATACACAAAAAATGAAAATTTAACATGTTCTTTTTTTGCTTAATTAAAAAATTGTTGGATATGAAAATTTGCATTTTTCTTCAAACTGGACTCTTTTTTTGGGAAACAATATGATGACAAAAGGAGACTGTTTTATGGGAACAAGGGAGTATATAACTCCTAAACATCTGAGTATCTAACTAGACTTTAATTTTTCCTGGAAAAATAGACTTCACATTTTCTTTTATCCACCTATATATATTTGATTGATATATTTCCCTAAGAAGAAAACAATTCAAACAAGTGAATCTCTCAAGGAGGACAAGGGAAAAAATATGCAATGTGCTATATATGTAACTCAATGTGCAAGTGTTTGTTAAAACTTTGCGTATCATTTTATTAGATCTGTTGGGTGATTTATGAACAACATATACAGGAAATTAGAACTAACAATCATAATCTGTTTAATCCCCACCTATCCAGATTAAATCCCTACATAGTTAGTTAATTAAGTAATCACAGTCAACTCAGGTTAAATCCCTAATTTTGACACGGCTGGAGTATAACAAAAATATGCCCACACCGGAGAATCACATATAAAAAACCCAGAATACAAATATGAGCGAAGAATCACAAGACGATTGAACTGAAATCAAGGGTTTTGTTTGATATGCAGTATTTTGAATACGAATCAAGAATGATTAGACGGAATTAAAGTGTAGTTAATCTTTATTCTTATTCAGGAGCTGCATATCAATCAATATCCTTAAGTTACAATTTTTCTTATTTCTTCGTATATTTTTATTTATTATTCGATAAAATAAAATATTTTTGTCATAATATTTTTGTAGAAGTGTTGACATAGTTTTAAATACATAATTATTATTTTTAAGTTTATGACAATTTATAAATAAAATGAACGAAAAAAATTTGAAAATTTATTTCATCTTACGTAAAGTCTAAATCATTTTAGAGCAGTGAAAGTAGGTAAATTGAAAAGGCATTGTGTATTTACCTTCTCATAAAGGTAAATATACCTTCCTAAAAAGTAGAATTTCAAAGAGAAGAAGGTAAATTGAGGTTTGTTGCCTTTGCTTTTTCTTGATTAATATTTTCAATTTAAAAAGTTTTGAAAAAAATTTAGTTATTAGATAAAAAAATTAGGATGTCAATTGTCAAATAATCAAATACGTATACTTTTTGTCATAAATACCCGAGTATAAAAAACTTAAAAAATTAAATATTAAAAAGGAAATTATCCTATTTTATTATCACTAGATCTCATACCCGTGCGTTGCGTTGACTGTAATTTTGGATAGTGTACGATTTTAGTGTGTTTAAATTGGAATTTATAAAAAGAAAGTATTGGGTAAAAATATATTATTTGATTCCACTTTAAAGATTTAATGCATCACATATCAATGTTGAAGACAATTACTTTTTGCAAACAACATTCGTTGCATTATTCAAAGTTGCTAGGTCATCAATGCAATTAACACCTTTAATCCATGCTGAATGGGTTACTCGAGAGGCAACAACATATGGTTGGTCATGATTAAAAATTGGTCTTTTCAAGGTCTTGAGAGGCCACCTTCAACTAGACCTCGCAAAATTGACCCGAACCTGATAACCCGAAACGAATAACCCGGAACCAAACCCGATTTGACCCGAAAATTGAAGAACTGAAATAGATCCAAACACCCAAAATCATCCGAACCTAACCAAACCCGAACCGAATGTATTTAGACCCGATTCAGATCCGAATCTGATTAAACCCAAACCGATAAAACCCGAACTCACTTTAACTCGGAACCGATTAGACACGAAATTGATTAAATTTTATGTACGTCCGTGTTAAATAATAAAATAACTACGAAGTATAACATAAATTAATAAATTTATTATTTGATATTATTGATTTATTATTAAATATTTAAAATATATCTAAACTAATATAAACCTTAATCGATACAAACCTGAATCGATATAAACTCAAACCGATACGAACCCAAACCGATATAAACCCGAACCGAAACTAATCCGAAACTGAAAACCAGTCAAACTGAAATAAACCCGGAACCGAACTAACCGGAACCGAACCGACCCGAACCGATTATAACATATATCCAAATGAGATTCGAACCGAAAAGACCCAAACCGGAAATGAACCGATTGACCTCATTGCCAGGTCTACCTTCAACCAATATCCTTTTTTCCTATTTGAATTCGCACGGTCTCGAATATAACAATAAGAAGGTATATTGTGCATTTACATTCTGGTAAAAACTAAATATACCTTCCTAAAAGCTAGAATTTTTCATACAAGAAAGTAAAGCTAGGATCCACCCCGGCCCGGCTTTTCTAAAAAATCACGGGGTGGATCCTAGCTTTACTTTCTAGTTTGAAAAATTCTAGCAAAACCGAACCGTTTGAAACAAGCTGGGTTAGGGTCGGTTCCAAATATTTTTTTTCAATAACCTAGCGCATCTCGGCCTGTTCATTCTAAAAACAAGTCAAGGCTGGGTCCTATGAAAATCAGCCTGATTCGGCCTGTGCCCACCCCTAATATTCTCTCTGTCCCAATTTATATTGATAGTTTTAGTTTACAATTTTTGACCAGACAATATTTTCAAAACATCTATAATATATGAAAAATGATGTAGAATTAAAAAATAAAAATTTATTTTAAAATACTACATCAAAAGATTTACAAACCTAGTGGTTACATGAATATTTTATTTTATCAAATGACTACTGAAAATAGAAAAAGACAGTGAATGAAGTTTGAACATATAGATAGTAAACAGACGATTAAATTTGGGACGGAGGGAATAGTATATTACTCCCTCCGTCCACCTAAGATCTTCTCATTTTGTTTTTTTTTGTGATTTTTAAGGAGATTTGAAAATAGGTGAAAGACTGAAAGTTTACCATAATACTCTTAATGAAAATGAGTGGAGTGTATTAAATGAGTTGGGTGAGGTGTAATAAATAAAGTAAGTGATGATAGTTGTGGTATTTTAATGGTTAAAAAGGTAATCAGAAGATCTATGGTGGACAAATAAAAGGGGCTAATGGTAAGATATATGGGGGACAGAGGGAGTATATATATATATATATTGATGGGTATATCCCTATACCCGACCCGGATAACCGAAAGGGACAGGTCAAAAATATGACCGGTCACTTTTATCAATCACCAAATGAGGTTAACTCTTCGATTGGGACGGGACAAAAGTTGACCGGTCACTTCCACTAAAAAAGTGACCGGTCACATTTTGGGCGATAGCCAAAATGTCGCCTAATGTTACAAAGGACATTCTAGAAGACCAGAGATGGGTTGAGCACGAAGAATGACCGGGTAACTTTTGAGAGAAGGTGGCCGGTCATATCACTTTACTTGGCTAACATTGGTTCAGTCTTTTAGGCATGGTGAACCACGTCAGAGGTCAAGGGGACACCCCGCCGCTCATCCATCACGAGGCACACAGTGAAAGGGATATTTGTCATTTTGCAGGGTTGATTGGATTGAGAATATCCATTTTAGTCTTTGATTGAACATTACATGTCTTGGCTTATAGTTGCTAAATTCTATGATTGTACAGTGTTCCCATTATCTACAGTGACCTTCCCACGAGCTTCCTATTTTGTCCATGGATGAACAGGGGAAGGTCACAAATCCTCCTCTATAAATATGATGATATTGGATAGAGGAGGGGATCCAATTTTTCTCTCACTAAAGTTCACTCTTGAGATAGAGTAAGAAATATAATTCGGACTGAGGAGATTTACCCGGTCTAGGTCATACTTTGTGTTCTTGTTNTATATTTACACCATCATTTTTGGCGCCGACCGTGGGACCGATTTTTAAAGTTTTTCGACCAGGTCAAAACTTTACCCCCACTAAATATCCACAAACATGTCTTCGAGCAACTACAACGCTGTGTCAAGCCAGGCTGCGAGTGAAAGCACTCCTGCCATCCCATTGATGATGTCGAGCATGGGGACGACCTTTGCTCCGATCACTACTGTAGGATCAATTGGCATGATCCCAATCATGTCAACCCCAACTCCTACGCCGACAACAACAATGTTCCCATGCTCGATAACAACGCCTGGTGGATCATTCACGCCATACCCGTCAGCTTGGGCTCAGTTTGCTGCTGACCCGGCAAATGCTCAGGCTTTACAGGGCTATCAACAGGTGATGGCCATGATGCAACGGGCAGGTGGCTTCATGCCATTTGCCTATCCTGGTATGACGCCGCCAATTATGCCACCTCCGGTGTTGACCCCGTCAACATTTGTCCCTAGGATGGTCCCTGTACATCCGGTGAACCTGACGGGGACCATGAATGAAGCAGCACCCTCAAATGTCCATGAGGTCGATGAGGCGGAGCAAGAGGCGGCCCGCAGGAAGAAGGGTAAGGCTATAGCCGAACCCAGCAAGACTCGAGATTCGGCATTCAAACGCCTAGGGGGCAAAGAGGATGGACCCCGCAAGTCTGCCAAGCTACGTCTTGGTCCTGAGATGGGCCGGACTAGCGCAATGGAAAGACTTGGCGGGGGTCGTCACGCCCAATCTCGCCGTTCTAGGGAATCTGAGACGATTCACCAAGACGAGGAAGAAGCAGAAAGCCAGCCGAGGGCGTCGGCATATACCAGGCTCTCATACGATGAGGATGACTTGGACAAGATAGGGAGCGTAGCAAGAAAATTACGTGCCCTGGAAGAAAAGGTGGAGGAGAAGGCGGGAGCGAAAAAACACACCTTGGCTAAATCTCCCTTTTCGGCGAGGGTACATGCGCAAAAATTGAGGCGTAAGGTCAAGCTGGACGTGGAAAAATTCACTGGAAAGGAGGATCCAAACGTCCACCTTGACACCTTCCACAATGCAGCACAGATGGCCGGGTGCACTGATGCTGAGGAGTGCTTGCTCTTCTTCTCATCCTTGAGAGGGAGGCCTGTGGAATGGTTTAACGGCCTTCCCCATGGCAAGATTGGGTCCTTTGAGAAAATTGCTGAAGTTTTCCGCAAGAAGTACCAGGACAACTGCATCAAGAGAAAGAAGTTTACCTACCTTAACACGGTAGGGCAGAGGGAGAAAAGAGACCTTGACTCAATTCTTAACCCGCTGGAGGGACGAGGTTGACAAGGTAGAAGAGATGGACGATAAGACGGCCATGTCTTTGTTGATGAATGCCTTCCGGTCAGGTGACCTCTACACTGAATTCTGTAGGAGGCCGCCCTCCTCTTATCAAGAAGCCTACAATACGGAATGGGAATATGCCAAGGCAGAAGTGCTGAACAAGAATAAGCGGGAGCTGGAAGAAGGCTACACAAAGTCGAAATCCGACAAGCCGAAGAAGGATGAGCAGACAGGAGGGTCCAAACTAAAGGCCACATATGACGGATCCATCCACCAAATAAGGGATGATAAGAAGGGAGAGCAACCCAAGAGACAATGAACGGAGAAGTGGTGCACATACCACCAATCCGATTCCCACAACATGGCGGATTGCCGAAATGTCAAGGCTGTGCTCAAGGAGATGGCCTTGAAAGGAGAACTTGGGGAAGGTTACGCGACGGGTAATAAGAAAGACCCGAAAGCGAACACCTGGACCCGTCATCAGGGAAAAGACCAGGGAAGGAGAAAATCCGGGAAGGATAACAACAATCCGGATAAAGAATTTATACAGATGATTGTCGGCAGCCCGGAAGGCGGGGATACTGCCTCCCAGCGGAAGAACTGGGCCAGGAGCTTGCACGTGGTGGTGGTTTCCTTGGAGTCACATGGGAAGCAGGCAAGGAGGGAACCTATCACTTTCACTGATAGGGATCTGCCCAGGACGGGGGGAGATCATAATGACCCTTTGGTCATTACAATGGACATCAACGGGGCTGATGTGGCTAGGGTCCTGGTTGACACAGGAAGCAGTGTCAACGTTCTATACTTGGATGCTTTCAAGAAATTGAAGCTGGATAGGTCCATGTTGAGACCGTTGCAAACTCCATTGTCAGGCTTCACTGGAGCTAGCATAGAAGCGGAAGGTCAGATCACCTTACCAGTTACCTTGGGGTCGGGTAACAGGACAGTGACCAAACAAATGAGATTTGTTGTGGTCGACATCAAGTGTGTGCATAATGCCATTCTGGGTAGGCCTGGGATCAACCAGGTCAGGGCTATTATTTCCATGGCACACTTATGCATGAAGTTTTACACTCCCAATGGAATCGGGGAGGAAAGGGGTGATCAAAAGAACGCCCGGTCCTGCTACCTGGAAGCAGT
>OOIL02003924.1:315334-325334 GCA_900332095.2 Cuscuta campestris | reverse complement strand
AACGGGCCTCAATTTCGGAATCCAGGGTTCACCAAATACTTGGAGGACTTCGGGATTACTCACAACAAGGCTTCCGTGGCCTACCCGCAAGGGAATGGTCAAGTGGAGAATGCGAACCGCACAATAGTCGACGGGATTAAAAAGCGGTTGGGTGAGGCAGGAACAAATTGGCTAGAGGAGTTGCCACATATCATCTGGGCTTACCGAGTTACTTCGAGAAGGGCCACCGGGGAGACACCTTTCGTCCTTACTTATGGATGTGAGGCCAGACTACCCATTGAAGCAAAGATAATGACCTTCCGGGAAAAGATCTATGAGGAGAAAGGGAATGAAGAGGACCATTTGGCAGAGTTGAACTTGTTGGAGGAAAGGCGGATGGTCGCTGAGGCTAAAATGATAGAATACCAGCAAGCAGCCAAGGCCTAGCATGATAACAGGGTAGGGCCTCGTTATTTCCAAGTCGGTGATGAGGTCTTGAGACGAAGGGAGGCCAGCAAACCGAGTGATGGTGGAAAGCTTGCGAAGAAATGGGAAGGTCCATATAGGGTCAAGGCAATATTACGCCCTGGGACATACAAGTTAGAAACAATGGAAGGTCAAGAGTTGGAAAGGTGCTGGAATTCCCACCACCTTAGAAAATTCTACCGATAGACCAAATTGGCAGGGCATGTATTTGTAATACCCCTTCGACGATAAATAAGAGATTTCTTCAATACTAATGTTGCTGGGTCAGTAATACTAAACTAATGTCTTGATGTAAGAGGCAAGGTAAAAAAAAAAAAGGATAAACCCTTGAGATAGGGGCCTTGATGTTGAGGTATGGCCTTGAGATAGGCTGGGTCTGGAAGAGGACTCGCGTCCATACTTACATGGATCCCTACCAAATTTTCATTTGGATAGGGGCAAAAAGATGCCAAAGTAAAAAATGATTACCGTCTTGCATGAGCCATCCTTTGCAGATTGAAGGGTCTAGAGAAGACTAGAATTCACTTCAAACGCATAACATATGGACATGTAAGATTGGATGAGGGCTGGTTCTCACCGGCATACCCCCACGTGGGAAGATTGGGTTGGCTAGGTCAACCTAATGATTAGAGAATGGCACATTAAAAAACTTAAAACCTGGAAGAGGGGCCCTGGAAGAAGGGTGTTGCCTGGAAGAGGGCTGATCCTTGGAGAGGGTTCGCGATCATAGGACATGGTCAAAATCTCCGAACAAAGTTCGGGTCTTGATGATTCCAAAACCGTTTCGGATTATTCGTTCAAAATTTGAGCAAGGTTGCTGTTAGGCATGACACCCAGGCCAGAGGAGGAGAAGATGGTGGCATGGTCAAAAGTGACCGGTCACTTTTGAATGTTCTGGATTGACAAGAAAATGCGAATGGGAAAAAATGAAAATTTGACCGGTCAACTTTTAGAAAAGTGACCGGTAACTCTTTAGTTGGAGGATTTGATGAAATCAGACAAAACTGGAAAAATGAAAATTTGACCGGTCACATTTTAGACCCAGCACCTGGACGGGAAATTTGACATCATGCTGGTTACATATTGCAACCAAACCATTAGAACCTGGAAGTTGACTGGGTCAGGAAACAGGCGAGGAAGAAACCGACCTAGACATTTTCAAGTCAAGAGACCAGGACATGAGATGACCGGGAAGTTTTCAAGCCTTGCGTCTAAAGTGGTCTTCAAAACTTTCAACCTAGCCTACTACACCAGGACATGAGATGACCTGGACGTCTGTTGCAGTTCAACCTAGACACAAGTCGGTCCAGAAGACTAGTCAGGCCACAAGATCTGGACATCTTCAAGGTTGCAAGACCTAGATGTTTTCAAGGCTTATACTCGACCAGGACATCACATGACCTGGACATTTGCAAGAGATGGAATTGATTAGAACATGAAAAGACCTGGACGTTGTCAACAAAGCCTACCAGACCTAGACATTTCTAAGGCGTTAACCAAAGACCAGGACGTGAGGTGACCTGGACAACATAAAGGATAAAGCCGGTTACTTCTTTTGACTTGGAATCAAGCATATTCAATAAAATTGTCAACCAAGCCAATGAGGCCTGGACGTTTTTAAGACCAGGACATGAGATGGCTTGGACGTTCTTTAAAACGATTCGTAAGGTATAAGGCCGGTTAGTTTTATTGACTTGGAAGTTCATTCAAAGGCGATCAAGAAAAAGAAAAGAAAAGCTATCAAGCAAGAAGCAATAACCATGCATAGAAAAGGAGTTCAACCATGCAAACTGAGAGAAGAAACAAGCCGGTAAATTGGAAACCATGCCAAACAAAAGATAATATTACACAAGTCAGAAGTAGGCCGGACATCCCCCAGGCCTTGGGAAAATTTAAAGTTTTTGAATTCAAATCCTAACCTACTCTAGGGGAAAGGGGGGAGCTGGCTCTTCCTTGTATAGGGCCAGGAGCTTCATCTTGGCCGGGTCAAAGGAAGGGTCCCTCTTCAGAAGTCTGGCATAAAGGAGGGACCTCTCATCCTTCTGGCCGCACTGGAAGCCGTACGAGCCAATCTCAGTGATCATCCTCTTGCCTTCCGGTTCTTGATACAAGGTCTTGAAAAAGTCCATGGTTTCTTCCGGTGTGGTAAGAATTGACCGGGCAGTTTCCAAGTGATGGCTTGCAGCCCAGTGAGCAGCTTCAGTGGGAAAGGCTTCCTCCTTTGCCCGGGCAGATTCTTCAGCCTGGCCCAGCGCATCCTCGAGCTTGGCAACCTTTCTCTTCCTTTCCTCCTCCAAAAGGGCAAACCGGGCCCTTTCTTCCTTCAACTCTTCCTCAAGTCTCCTCTCCCTTTCTGCCCGGTCATTGATCTCTAACTTAGCAGAATCAAGGAGGAGGGTGAGTTGGGAGACCTGGTCCTTCTCCTTTAATGTTTGGCCAATCTCCTCTGAAATGACCCCGGCCTGTAAAAATAAAAAATAAAAAGAGAGGATGCATATCAGTAAAAGTGAAGGAAAAACGTGAACCGGGAAGAAAATTGGAGATGAAATACCTTGCTGAGTTTTTTGGCCAGGGATAGGAAGGCTTCTTCGATGGTTTCCCCCTCCCTGTCTGATAAGCTAATCTTCCTCTTCTTGCCTCCCCTCGAACTCTTATGAGAGCTCTTCCTTTTTTGGTCCTTGGCTTTTGAAGAGGAAGATGCACCGACCTCTTTAGCACCTGATTGGACCGGGACTTTGGGGGGATTAGCCCGGTCAACCTCAGAATGGTGCCTGGCTGAGGGAGATTTCAGCTTCTGGCTCTGCTCATGGATAGGGCTACACCGGGCACTTGTGGCCCCATCCATTCCAGGGAAGTAAGGAGGAGAAGGAGAGTTAGAGAGAGGAGACCGGTTGGAGTGGAGGACTTGGACATCATTGTCGTCATCCTCAATGATGGTGGTCATCCTGTTGAAGTTCATGTCTGCCAAAAAGAACAAAGTAACCGGTTAGATTCTACACCTTATCAAAATGAAAGTGGAATCAAAAGGTTGAGGAAAATTAACCAACCTGGATGAGGAGAGCCGGCCTCAGCATGACCATCCGGGGAATCAGCCCGGTTATCCTCAGCGTCATGGGTCGCAGACGCACCCCCATTCGGGTTAGCTAGCCGAAATACCCAGCCCCCGTAGGCATAAGGTTTCCCGGTCACAGGATCACCCTTGAGAAGTTTCTCGCAGGCGTCCTCAAGATCTTTAGTGGGCTCCGGTTGTACCCTTTCAGGTTTTATAACCCGGTCAGCCCACTCAGGGTTTGAGAGAGGAAATTGGTCAGGGGGGAATTCAACAAAAACAAATCTTTTCTTCCATCTTTTGTGACTAGGGGGAAGACCGGTCACAAAAGATCTCTTATTACGAGAATGGAAATAGACGAAACCTGGGCAGTTAATAGTCCCGGGCAAGACTTCGTACATATGGAGGAAAAGCTCAAGGGAAGGGTTGATTTTCAAATTTTCACAGATATTTACAAAACAATTCAAGAACCGGTGAGCATTTGGAGTAAGCTGGCTGGGCAAAATCTTGAACTTGTTACAGATTTCTACGAGGAGGGGACGAAGGGGAAAGATAATGCCCCCCTCTAGCGAAGCGATGTGAAACCCCAACCGGTTTCTTTGGTGGGGTTCTATGATGTTGGGCCAGGTGGTGTTAGAAAGGACTTTATAGCCCGGGGGAAGGACGGAGCGCACCTCGGCCAGGACCTTTTTTGTAACCCTAGAGGACTCTTTGAACACCGGTCTGACATCAAGGGCTAGAAAGCCCAAGGATCCCAGTCGTTCCTCCCATTGCTCCCAGCTAAGGACCTTGGGATTGAATCGACCGGGCAGTTGATTAAAAGGGACAGGGTCCTGGGCAATTATTTCCCGGGCCTGGGAGCTGGATTGGTGAGAAGGGCGGCGAATTAAAGGAGTGACAGGAGAAGAAGACTCAGAATGAGAAGAAGAAGAGGGCTGAGAGCCTGACCCATAAGATTGACCGGATATGTTTTGGCTATCAGAAGACATGATGTTGCCGGTTAAAAAAGGGGAGATGAAAAATAAAAGACTAGGAGGACTGGAGCACTTACTTGGTGAGAAGCTAGAGAGAGAAAGCAGACCGGGCAAATCAAGAGAAACGAAGGAGAGAAGTGAAGAAATGAGATGGGTTGGAGGAGTATTTATAGGAGAGAGAGAGGCGGTTTGGAGCTCGAGGCGTCAGGTGGGAGAAGGAGCGCCTGACACGTGGAAGAGGTTGTGATTAGGAGGGAAAATTTGAATTTTGAATGTGGAAGGTGAGAGGTTTTGGGGGGAAATTCCAAAACTAAAAGGCCAGGCTCAACGTTTGGACTCCCACAAATCCAAATGGACAGGTCATACAGCGTGGTCTACAAATCCATAAGTGCCAGGTCTGGTATGAAGACGGTGAATCCAAGAAATGGGCAGGTCTCCTTGGAAAGGTCATGGGAATGGCTTGATAATTTCAAAGAAGGACAGGATAGGTCTTAAAAAAGAAAGGCTTGACAATCCAGAGAAAGACAGGTCTTGAAAGAGAAAGGTATGATAATCACAAAAGTGACGGGTCTAAAAGGACAGGTCAACAAGAAGGACAGGTCAACGAGAATGACTTGGTGATTTCAGAAAAGGATAGGTCATGGGAATGACTTGATAATTTCAAAGAAGGACAGGTCATGAGAATGACTTGATGATTCCAAAGAAGGACAGGTCATGGGAATGACTTGATGATTTCAAAGAAAGACAGGTCATGGGAATGACTTGATGAATTCAAAAGGACAGGTCATGAGAGAAGACTTGTTGGATTCAAAGGTGATGGGTTAACATAAGTATACTTCCCGCCCTTGATGACTTCCTCACAAGGCCGGTAAGTGGAGGACTTCTTGATGGGTATATCCCTATACCCGACCCGGACAACCGAAAGGGACAGGTCAAAAATATGACCGGTGACTTTTATCAATCACCAAATGAGGTTAACTCTTCGATTGGGACGGGTCAAAAGTTGACCGGTCACTTCCACTAAAAAAGTGATCGGTCACATTTTGGGCGATAGCCAAAATGTCGCCTAATGTTACAAAGGACATTCTAGAAGACCAGAGATGGGTTGAGCACGAAGAATGACCGGGTAACTTTTGAGAGAAGGTGACCGGTCATATCACTTTACTTGGCTAACATTGGTTCAGTCTTTTAGGCATGGTGAACCACGTCAGAGGTCAAGGGGACACCTCGCCGCTCATCCATCACGAGGCACACAGTGAAAGGGATATTTGTCATTTTGCAGGGTTGATTGGATTGAGAATATCCATTTTAGTCTTTGATTGAACAGTACATGTCTTGGCTTATAGTTGCTAAATTCTATGATTGTACAGTGTTCCCATTATCTACAGTGACCTTCCCACGAGCTTCCTATTTTGTCCATGGATGAACAGGGGAAGGTCACAAATCCTCCTCTATACATATGATGATATTGGATAGAGGAGGGGATCCAATTTTTCTCTCACTAAAGTTCACTCTTGAGATAGAGTAAGAAATATAATTCGGACTGAGGAGATTTACCCGGTCTAGGTCATACTTTGTGTTCTTGTTGTGTGTTTTATATTACGGGTCGAGTGTGTCCAGGTCAAACCCGGTTAACCCACCCCGCTATATTTACACCATCATATATATATATATATATATATATATATATATATATATATATATATATATATACACACACACACATATATATATATATATATATATATATATATATATATATATATATATATATATATATATATATATATATATATATATATATATATATATATATATATATATATATATATATATATATAGGGGCTGGTACACGTGAGAATGCACCTTGGTGAAAGAAATAAGAATAAAATCTAGCCTTTGGATCTGATGCATCGTGCGGCTCAGATTGCATCCTGCACTCAGATTTTGAGATGGTACATTTTCAAAGAATTTTAGTGCATTTCGACATGATACATTTTCAAACCATTTTGGTGCACCTAATTTTGATGCAATCCTTACCCTTAGATCTCACAATCTAAAGCACCAAATTCATTCTTATTTCTTTCATAAGTTCGCATTCTCACCTGAACCTACATAGGGGTGGTTCCTGTGAGAATGACTATCAATGAAAGAAATGAGAATAAAATATAGACGCTAGATCAGATGCATCAAACCGCTTAGGTTTATTTTACGAATTAAATGCTTTGACCAACTAAAAATGGTATATATTAATTAGGCACCACTATATTAGGGAATGGTTCAGATCCAAGGGCAATTCACGAAAACTAGTACACGCATGGCATGGATAAGAAGAAAAAGATCCACTAACTTCCCTTTTATACGGTGCAATTAATTAACCCATTTATTTTGTGCAATCACTTTAGTATTTAACTAAAAATGGTTATTATATTAAAATATTTATTTGATTTTGTCTAATTATTTTGTGACATTATCTCGTTTGTACATAATTTTTCGTAAGAAAGTTCGTTCTTGATCAATAATATGTTATTAGAAATTCCTCTCTGAGATCTACCCAACTACAGCAATATTAAATATAAAATTTTGATATTATCTTCTTTTTATATGTAGAATAAAAATAGTGACGTTTATAAATATTTTTTCTTCATTTTTTAACGAAATAAATACACAATTCTTAAGCTGGTTTTTCGAGATCTCTCTTATTGTTACTCCATTTGTGACAAATTAGGATTTCCATTTTGACTCGTCACAATGTACGTTTAAAAAAGTAAAATTATATGATTCAAAATAAATGTAATTTAAGAGAACATATTTAATACCCCACCTTTCTTAATTTTTCAGGGGGATACATTGTGGTGACGGATTTAAGCACTATGATCTGATGCAAATGCACTTTGGTGACTGGTATATGTAGGTGATTTGTCCTTCAATTTTACTCAAATTAATTTTAATTAGTGGGTTGTGAATAATGATTTTTTGTGACTTTATATGCGATGAAAATGCCTGAAAATGTATTGTATTCAAAAATAAGTATAATACATGTTTGAGAAATAGTTTGCTTATGCGGGATTCAAACCCACATCCATAGTACACATCGCTCTACCATTTGAGCTAATAGGCAACAATTTGTTTTTTCAAATAGACTCTCATCTTGCACTTAGACCTACTAAATACATAGTTTCATATTTAAAATTGGCATCATTCGTCAACGTTTTCTAGCCCATGCTTAAATGTATGATAAAATATTTCAATGCATCATCATTTGCAAAAAATCAATATATAGACTATACTGATGCATCATATTTGCATGAGAAGAATTTCACAATGAGATGCATGAACTTTGACTTTTAGAATACAAAATAAAAGGATGCATTGTCTAGAGTTACAATGCATCTTATATTCTCTATAATGCATATCTAGGGTGCGTATCATGCATTTAAGCATCAACCAGAATTCTTCTGCTTTATACTAAGTACCATAATGTTTAATCAGAAAGTAAACAAATGCAAAGTAAATGCATCAAAATATGAGGTAAGTGCAATGCCCGTTGTACATAAAGCAATGCCAAAAATACTTAATTATAACAAGATATCACACCATAAATATCAATTATTAGAACAAATTTAGATAGTAAATCCAGAGTTATCGAAAAATATATTTCAAATCACAGTTCATCAACGAGCACATGCAAGAGAATAACCAGAATAACAAATAGAGGTTTTTTTCTACACAACATATAAAGATTAGAATGGAAGAAAACTGTAGAAAGGTTAATTTCATTGATTGAATATGTGGGAGTACATGTCTATATATACACAAAGATTCCTAATCCTATACAAGGTAGGAGACAATAATAGGAAACAATATATTCCTAATCCTATACAAGGTAGGAGACAATAATAGGAAACAATATATTTACATTAAATATAGCATATATTTAACATGCTCCCGGCTACGTCAGATGAGGAGGGGGTCTGATACCCAGACTGGACTTAAACTCGAGGAAGAGTAGAGAAGGTAGTCCTTTGGTGAAGATGTCAGCATACTGTGAAGAAGAGGGCACGTGAAGGACTCGGATATGGCCGAGTGCGACTTTATCTCGCACAAAGTGTATGTCGACTTCAACGTGCTTGGTGCGCTGGTGCTGAACTGGGTTTGATGAGAGATAGACGGCGCTGACGTTGTCGCAGAAGACGAGGGTGGCGCGTCGTAGAGGTTGCTGGAGCTCAAGAAGAAGATTTCGGACCCAAGAAGTCTCAGCAACTGCATTTGCCACAGCCCGATATTCTGCCTCTGCACTGGAGCGGGAAGTGGTGGCCTGGCGTTTTGAAGACCAGGAAATCAGGTTGTCACTTAGAAAAATACAGTACCCGGAAGTGGAACGTCTGGTGTCGGGACAGCCAGCCCAATCAGCATCAGAATAAGCCTGGAGATAGTCTGTCGAGGAGCGAGTCAGGTAGATACCGTGAGTGGCGGTGCCGCTAAGATAACGGAGAACTCTCTTCATGGCCGTGAGGTGAGAGTCGCGGGGCGCATGAAGGTGGAGGCAGAGCTGCTGAACGGCATAAGTGATATCAAGTCTGGTGAATGTGAGATACTGTAGAGCACCTACGATGGACCTGTAAAGAGAAGGATCTGGAAATGCCGTGCCGGAGGAGGAAGAAAGCTTAGCCTTTGTGTCAACTGGAGTGGATATGGGGCGGCAGGAGACCATCCCTGCCCTCTCAAGGATGTCGTGAGTGAACTGTGTCTGATGGAGGAAAAGGCCCTAAGCAGTGCAATAAACATTAATGCCGAGGAAAAAGTGCAGATCACCCATGTCTGTCATGGCAAACTCAGCCTTGAGTTTCTGAATGAGACTCTGAAGAAGCCCTGGCGAGGAGGCAGTGAGGACGATATCATCAACATATAATAGGAGGTAAGCGGTCCCCGAGGCATGCGTGAAGACGAAGAGAGAGGTGTCAGATTTGCAGCTGCGAAATCCAATAGTCTGAATGAAACCTGCAAATCTGTGATACCATGACCGGGGTGCCTGTTTTAGACCATAAAGAGCTTTCTTGAGCCGGCAGACATGATGAGGGCGATTTGCATCCTGAAATCCTGAGGGCTGGCTAGCATACACGGTTTCCTGAAGCTGTCCATGGAGGAAGGCATTTTTGACATCGAGCTGATGGATGGGCCACCCACGAGACAACGCGAGGCTAAGGACGATTCGGACCATGGCAGGCTTGATGACGGGGCTGAAAGTTTCGCTGTAGTCAACGCCAAAACGCTGATTGAATCCGCGGACCACCCATGGGGCCTTATACCTGGATAACTCACCGGATGAGCCAAATTTGTGTCGGAAGAGCCATTTACCGGTGATTATGTTTTGGTTGGGGGAGGGGGGTACTAGTTCCCATGTCTCATTCTTTAACAAAGCATTATATTCATCACACATAGCAGCATGCCAGTTTGGATCTTTCATAGCACTACGGTAAGTTGGGGGTAAAGGGGAGATGGAGGTGGTGGC
>OOIL02003924.1:291755-303374 GCA_900332095.2 Cuscuta campestris | reverse complement strand
TGTGTAGAGGTTCATAATAAAGATAAATATCCTAGATTTTATGAGTTCGTAACTCGATTATTGATGCATGATCCATGTAGCATAAATGATCCTAGATCTCTATATATGGAGAATGATAAATTTATGAAACATTTTCCCAAAAAATTTCTTGATAAGACATCGTTTGATGGGAATAACTACCTGATATACAAAAGAAGAACCTTAGAGGTCACCACAATATAATGAAAAAGAATATCGAGTTGGATAATCGAATTGTTGTGACATACAACCCACAACTCTTGATGAGGTTTCAAGATCAAACAACATTGAACATTGAAATAAATCTAATTCAATCAAATATCTCTTTAAATATGTAAATAAAGATCTAGATAAAGTAACTGTTGCAGTTACCCAATCTAACTTTGGCATTGTTGATATTATGGTGTATTATGAAACAAATAAGTATTCTGATTGTCATTACGTATCTGCATGTGAAGCCTCTTGGATAATCCTCTCTTTTGATATACAACAAAGGTAGTGATCAGTACTGAGATTGAATTTTTATAACCCAAGGCTAAAATTCGTAACCTTTAGACACCAACAAAAACTAAAAGATGTTGTCGAAGAAATTATTGATAAAGCCTCAATGTTTGAAGCTTGGATGATTTTCAATACAAAATATAATGCGGGATAAAATTTGACGTATGCAAAGAGTTTCGAGAATATTTTATGTACAACCAAAAAGTGTGGAAATAGTTCAAAGGCAACAACGACCGTCAATAGGCAGACTACAATACGTGCTTACAGAAACTAGAGAGTTATACTACTTGAGAAGTATTAAATGTCCAACAAGGATGTACAAATTATAAGCGCTTGAGGACAGTTAACAATGTTCTACATAATGCATTCAAGGAATAATGTGAAGCATTGAGGTTATTAACAGATAATAAAGAATTTATTGAAGATATGAAAGAGGTTGTTAAGTCAAGATGTGGGAATCTGCTGAAAAAGTTGTTCGTCACATTATTAGTGACAAGTACCATGAGTCACCCACTAATATTTTTCGGAAAAATGAGAAATGTAATGAGATTTTTTAATAATAACTTCATAAATGAACCATTCGGAGGGAAAACAGCTATACTCGGAGGTGATTTTTTCCAAATTCTTTCAGGTCTACTCATAGCGTAGAGAGAGGAAATTGTGGGTGCTACCACTAATTCTCACAAATGTGATTATAATGAAAAGTTTATAGGTTAGCTAAGAATATGAGATTGCATTTATCTACACGCTCTTGCACAGATAGGGACACATAATCTTTTTCTGTATTGATAAGCAAAGTCAAAGATGGAAAACTTGGACCACTGATCGATGAAACTGCTGACGTTGAAATCCCGCTTGAATTCTTGATGCTTGACACAAGTTACCCCCTCAAGAGTATAGTGGACTATACTTATCCAAACGTATTAGAGAACATGAAAAATTATTCTTTTTTGAGGATAGTGCATTACTAGCACCCACAATCGAATTTGTTAAATGACAAATCAATTTGTCATATCCCTTATTCTAAAAGGTAAAAAAGAGTACATAAGTTCTCATTCTTCATGCCAAACATATTTAGATGTAGTTGTTGAAGACGATTAGATAACAGTTCAATTCTTCTTAATGAAATCAAATGTTAGGGGATTCAAACCATAAAATAGTTTTTAAAAGGGGTACTGATTATGTTATTGAAGAACATTGACCAAATATATGGATTGTGTAATGATAAAAGATTAATCATTAAAGAGATGTGAAAGAACATTATCAATGTAATTGATATTTCGAGAAATCGCGTTGGAGAAAAAGGTTTACATACCCTGAATAAAATTTGGTATCATCTGATAGAATTCTCAATATAATAGTCTTATGTTTTGCTATGACTATAAACAAAAGTCAATGTCAAACATTGTCCTTTGCTATATTATTTTTAACCAATTCGGGATTTACTCATGGTTAGCTTTATGTTACAGTTTCACGAGTAAAGAAAAAGACATGATTAAAAATATTGGTTCTAGATGAAAATAAAAACGCTTACAATGATACAAAAAATGTTGTGTACACTAAAGTCTTTCAAAAAATTTGGAATTAAAAAAGATTTTTTCGAGTACACTTTCAATTTCTCAAATATTATATTCTACTTTGTCATTGTTTTCCATTGATTAAAATTTGTGACAGAAATATATTTACTTGATTTTGGAAAAACTATTGCATTGAAAAAGTTTCAGAATCGACAAAAATTTCATTCGACCCAGTGCGTTGCACGGGTAAAAATACTAGTATATATAAATTTGAGAGTCAAATGGCTTATAAGCTAACATGTGTCAAGCTTTAGAGATGACATGTGTCAAGCCTTAGAGATGACATGTGGCAAATTTAATATGAATTGATTTCTTTTTATTTTACTTATTTTTCACCGGTTCGGTTCTAGTGACACCGGAGAACGGTGCCACTGCGTTTTTGGAGCACATCCGGTGCTCCGTTTGTAAAATTGACGGTGCCTACACCTAACCCACCCCCTAAACCCCCCACCCTACCCCCATCCCCACCCCAACCCCCCGTAAGCCCCCACAAAATGTGTGGCTATTATGCATTAATAGCCACATATTTTGTGGGGGCTTACGGCGGGATTGGGGTGGGGGTGCAGGGGTAGGGGTAGGGTGGGGGGTTTAGGGGGTGAGTTAGTAGGGGTAGGAACCATCAATTTTACGAACAAAGCACCGGAGGTGCCCCAAAAATGTAGTGGCACCGTTTTCCGGTGTCACTATGACCCAACCGATTTTTCATCTCTTCAAATATCACACATTTTCACTCCTTTTTCCAAAAAATGATACTATGTAATTTCCTATTTCAAAATTCATAAATCTAAATTTTGTGTTTAAAATATTTTTATATGTGATATATTAATTTTAATAAAATGTTATATTGTAACAATTATGTGTGAATTTTTTTTAAATTTTAATAGTGGACTCTAATTTAATAAATCTTAAAATTTACAAAACATGTTTTGGATGTATATATATTTTCAAATAAAAGAGCATAGTCACTTCAATTATTTATTACATGCATATACATCAAAAGATCTACTCCAACCGTTCCACAAAACCCTTCCTCTTTCGTTTTTTTTCCTTTCCACAAAACACTTCCACTTTCTAGTAAAAAACCACTTTTACCCCTACTTTTTCATACCCTACCTGTCATATCATACTTTTTCACTAATAACCAAACTATCACATCTTACTTTTTCCCATCACATCACAGGCAAAATTGGAAAGTCAACCAAAATTACATTTTCCGTATTTTTCCCCGAAGTCAAAACTGGAAGGATTTTGTTGAACGGAGGAAGTAAGAGATTTAGATGTTTTATCGAATGATTAATGAAACGATACATATCATGATATTAGTTTCTTCATTATGGATAAGTTTTAACCAAATATCATTTTCTAAAATAAAATAAGGATTGCATATCACCTAATTAAAAATAAAAAATTTAATAAATAAAAGTACCACATTGTGTGTCTCAATATTTTTTATGAAAAATAATACTCCCTCCGTCCTATAATGTTCTTCCCGGTTCTGTTTACGAAGTTTGACCGACTTTATTTTTAATTCAATTTATTTGATTGTAGGTGTAAAATTAAAAAATAAAATTTATATATTTAAAAACTACATCAAAAGTTCTACATCAAAATTTATTATAATTTTATTCTTTGAAATAAAATGAATTGATTTGAATTTGTTATTTAAATCCTTATTTATATATAAAAAAAGGAAAATCGAAAAAAAAAATTACTGAAAAATTGACGAATTGATATGAATCTATGATGTATAAAAAATTAACACTGAAAAAGAAAAAAAATTGTCGATTTGATATGGATTTATGATATATTGTATTGCTTGCTTTTCCATATTTAGTTTTACTAAGTACTGAATTTATGAATTTAGATTTTATTTCAAAAATAATTCAATAGCTATGGCTTCTAAACATTAACCTGGTAGTCAAAAAAAGAAAAAAGAGAAAACAAGATGAAGAAAATGAAAAAGTGTGAAGCCGGAGCTCTATATAGGTTTATGAAACCTGTTGTTGAAGACGAAGAAGTAGAAGTAAAAGAGATGGAAGAGCAAGAGGATCTAAAAATAGAGCAAGAACATGTTGAAGAGGATTATCATGTAGAAGAAGAGGAAGAAAATTTAGAAGAGGCAAAAGAACATCTTGAGCCTATGGTTAATGTTGTGCATACTGTTGTCAATATATTTGATCCAAGAAGGTGGGAAAGACTTAATTTTGAAGAGATTAAACTTTTAGTGGAGAAATGTCCAAAAAGAGATACTAGTATTCAGTATGGTCCATACGAAAAAGATGGACAAACTGGTAGACGCTATTCTGCAACATTATTGGTTAAATAGAAAATTTGACGTAGTTAGTCTTCATTGTTATTCGGGAGCAGCATAGCCCCGTCAAAATCCTTATGTTTCAAAGTTTTTTTTGGAAAAAAAATCATTTATGGAAAATGAGTCATCTTTCATTCGTTTTCTTCTTTTCACTTTTGAGAGAAGTCTAGTAAATTTGGGGAAAAACTTTAAGAAGAAAATTGGAAAAATTTAACTCTTAAAAAATTACTCAATTAAATTATCATCCAAAAGTATTGTTTGTTATTCGGGAGTAGTGTAGCCCCCTCAAAGTCCTTACCTTTCAAAGTTTTTTTTTTGGAAAAAGAAAAAATCATTTTTGGAAAATGAGTCATTTTTCATTCGTTTTCTTCTTTTCACTTTTGAGAGAAGTCTAGTAAATTTGGGGAAACTCTAAGAAGAAAAATTGGAATAATTTACTCTTAAAAATTACTCAATTAAATTATCATCCAAATAAATAGAGCCGGCCACATAGGGGGACAAATAGTCCGTCCGAACCGGGCCCAAGAATTTAAGGGGCCCAATTTATTTAATATTATATACATATACGTATATAAGAAGCCCACCCCAATATGTAAGGCCGAGTACCCATCCTTCTTACTTACTGTAGAGGCCTAGCCACGTAGACAAAAATGAACCGAAGACAGAACTCGAAAGAACGAAATCGGAAGGGACGCAGTAGACTGAACCAAATCGGAAAACAGGAAAGAGACACTACCTCCGCTAGACGATGTTGCTGGTGACCCTCTAGCCTCCAGGTATTCCGTATTCATAGCTTTCCATGGATCATCTCTCCAATGTGAATAGATGACAAGTGAGACACTTTAAAAACCACGTCATTTGAGTAAAAACCACGGTTAGCCAAGTTTATGCCGTTTTGCGTGGTTTTTGCCAAACGACCAAAAACGAAAGGTGGTTTTCAAAGTGTTTTTGTTGGAGAACTGTTTAAAAATGCCAAGAAGTAAAAAACAGTCATAAAAAGTTGAAAATCACTTGGTTAGTTCGGACCCCAAAAACCAACGCCGATAACCGAAAGCCGAACGCCGGTTTCTGAAAGCCGAACGCCGGATGGCTTGGTTTTTGGTTTGGGCGATCACCAAGTGTTTTTGTTGACTTAAACATGTTTGAAAAAACATTTTTATGATGTAAGAAATGCAATGAAAAGATTTTATCCTAAAGAGCCAAGGTGTAAAGATTGGGTCGGTCTTGATCAAAACCTGTTACAAAAACGAACACGGCTTTAGTACGAAAACGTGACAAGCCCGTGTTTCAACAGTATTTTCCTTCGGGTTGAAGTCTTGGAGTGCGGTATCTCCGAGCAAGTGTATTGAGGCTCGTGGGACTCAAGTTCTCAGGTTGTAACGGTTTGTTAAGCACCCGTAAGCTTAACAGAAGTAGTGTAGCTCGAGAGAGTCTCTCGGGAGACTGGACTAGCCACACGTTGTGGTGAACCAGTATAAATCTTGGTGTGCTCCCTTTACTCCTTTTTATTCCGCTCTTTACTTTATCCCTGCGATTTTTATTCCGCGAAAATTTATAAACATTCTTGTGTCTCACTATTCACCCCCCCTCTAGTGAAGGGCACTTATTCTAACAACCGTTAGTGTAAGATGAGAAGAACTCCAGATGTGGTGTGAGATGGCATGAGGCACCCGAATTAATGATCCAAGTGCTATCTTGAAAAGCAACATCAAAGTTAGTGTCATCACACACGAAGAATAAATCATCTGCATCTACAAGGGCTGCTATGTCTCTCTCCTCTTTCTTCTCAAAAGTCTGACTATTTTCCTCTTTCTGTTGGGCTTTATCTTGCTTCATCTTCCTGCACTGAGATATCTTATGACCCGGTTTATCACAATAGGAGCATTTCACCTCGCTTCTTGATTTAGATCTCCCCCTGGATTCAAAATCTCTATGTTTGTGTCTTCCACGACCCTCCACCTCAGCAACATGAGCCTGATCTAAATAGCTGGAGGAACTCAGATCTCTTCTCTTAGCTTCTTCGTTTAGTAGACTCGACTTCACAACATCCATTGTGAGCTTACCCTCTAGAGCAGAATTACTAAGTGATACAACCAAGGTCTCCCAGCTTTCTGGCAACGAGCTGAGGAGCAACAATGCCTGCAATTCATCATCTAAAACCAATTTCATTGAAGACAATTAGTTAATCAATCCCTGAAAATCATTTTCATTCAAATGCTCTACCACACTATGCTCATCCCTGTAATCAAGTTTCACAAGTTTTCTCATAATAGAGGCTTTATTTAGGGCATTTTCTCTCTCATACATGCATTTGAGTTTCTCCCACAGTTCATAGGCGTTGGTATCATTAGCAACATGCTGAAACACACTATCATCAATAAATTGCCAAATCATTCCCACGGTTTTCCGATTAAGCAATTTCCAAGTACTTTCTTGTTTACCGCTTGGCATCTCCTTATTTAAGTAATGATATAATAACTAGTACGGAATATTTCATGGGAAAAGGATTAAATTAGGACTAAAACATTGAAATTATACCAAAATAGGATTTTTATGTTTTTATTCTCGAAATATGACTTACATTACCAAACATGGTTATGTACATTACTAAAAAAATATAGTAATGTGCACATGTACAATCTCACATTACTACAGTGCGAAGTCCTATTTCAAGGAAAAACATGAAATTTATATTTTGGTACTTTTCATTTTGAATCGACCTTAAGAAAAAATCCGCCCCCAAACCCCGCTGTGTGCCCCCCCCCCCCCCCCCCACTAGTAAGCTCCTGGCTCCGCCACTGACGGTACCTACCCTAGGGTGGGGGGAGGATAGGTACTGGAACTGGCCAGTTCTATGAGGTTGTTAAGGGGAGGAGCATCCTCCGGCCAAACGGCTATATAGCCGTTGGGGGTGGGGTAAAAAAAATCATATAAATACCACTCATTTTTTTCAAAAATTCACACAATTCTTCTCTATTCTCTCTATCTCTTATACTATCAATCTTTATTTTCTTGTTATCTTATATATTCATATTATTTATATAAATATATTACTCCTAGGGGTGGGCAAATGAGTCCTGGAACCGCGGGTCACAACCGAACTGCATGGTTCGGGATGAGTTAGGACCAGATCCAAAGTCTTGTATTTAAAAACAAGCCGGGGTGGATCCTCTAGAAAAACAAGTGGAACCGGTTCTTAATATTTAGAAACAAGAAGACCCGGACTGGCATGTTTCTTATAATTTCATAAATTATAAATATAAAAAGTATTAAATAAATTAAAATATTCTCAAATTGCATTTTAGTCTTTTCATCAAATTGTATTAATAAATAAGTTCTATATGATATATTTAGTACTCTAATAATAAAATTATAAATAAAATAATTAGTACTCCATAAAATTTTAGTTGTCAATCGGATTTTTTTTCTTATACATCTTACAACTTCAATAGGCGAAAGTCTTTTATTGTTTGAATATTATAATTTATTTTTATTTATTTATGAAAATCATGGATTAGTTTAAAAAAGTGTTTTATTCTTGTCACTATACTAATATACATTATTTAATTTTGGGATATATATAAAAAATGAAACAAGAACATCTTTTAGGGACAGAAAGGAGTAAGAATTACTCTCGCTTTCCAAGGATAATAATGAAAGTTTAGAACAATGCGTAATGACTGGATCATTGATTGCAACGTGTATCCCTTGTATTAATTCTTTTATTTAATATACCTTTGATTAGAGGTGTAAACAGATATTAATCGGATTGGTTGTGCCATTACCAAATCCGTATCCGTTTATTTTTTTCGGATATCAAATTCGGATACGGATCTTGACGGATACTGAAAATCAAAACCGTATCCGCATCCGTCGGATATCGGATGTATCCGTATCCGTTTCTAATTTTTAATATCAAATTAAACAATACTTTAATTTTAAATTAGATTAAAGTCAAACTACTATTAAATCAAATATAATTTGTTATGGGATAATTATTTTCTTTGTTTTCATGATTTATGATTTATGATATTCTATGATAACTTCATATGATAAAGAGATATACACAACACACATATACACATATTTTTATATGTCTGCATATATTTTTTGTGTCTACACATTTATTTTATACTCCCTCCGTCCCAAATTATAATGCTTGTTTACTATTCACAGGGTCAAACTTCATTCACTTTCTTTCTCAATTTTCGTTAGCAAATTGATATAATAAAGTACTATTGTCACTACTAGTTTTGTAGATCTTTTGAAGTAGTATTTTAATATGTAATTTTTATTTTTAAACTATATACCATTTATCATATAAAATGATTTGAAAATAATTTCAGTCAAATATCGTAAACCGAAACAAGCATAAAATGGGACGGAGGTAATATATAAAAATGTCTTATACATTGAAATATCAATAGAGAAACAAAATATAAACATAAAAAATTAGGAAAAACTATATATAACGGATTGGATATTCGGATAAACGGATATTTAAACAGATGCATATTCGGATCGGATTTTAAACGGATCGGATATGCATTTACCAAATCTGTATCCGTTTAGTAATCGGATACGGATAATATCCGTTTAAAACGGATCTGGATATTTCCTTTTTAAACGGATACAGATCCGGACGGTAATCGGATTTTCGGCTATCCGTTGACAGCCCTACCTTTGATTTACATATATTGCCTTTTTAAAGTTATATCCGTAGTTATATTATTATGGACGGTTTTGGATTTAATTCTTACCATATTAAAAAAATATTTAATACTTACTAATTTTATGAGCACATAATTCTGTGTATTAATATTGATTTAAAAATGTAAACACAATTTTATACACGATTTTGCATTTAATACATACAATATCAAAAAATAAAAACATTTAATACTTACCAATTTTATGAATACATACCTTAAATAATGGGTTAATGGCGAAGAGCATTGGGCAAGAAACGACAAAAAGGAATTCCCCTCTTTTTAAATAAAGTATGGATAATGAACTAAAAATATGCATGAATCACTCACACAAAAACAAATATATAGTAATTAAATAAAGTAAATTTAAAACAAAAAAATGCATAAAATTTGATAATATTATAAATCAATTAGATTATAAAATATCAATTTGAACAGTTACAATATGTTAGAAATTAGAAACACATAAATTAAAAAAGCAAATGCAAGATATCAATTTTTATTGATTGCATTTAAAAATTATAGTCATTTAAAATTTGGATCATTTTTATGATTTAAAAATAAAATTTAAAATTGAATAACACATTATATTATTTCTATCGAAATAATTGTGACAATCCTACGTATGTAATGAAATTTAAAATTTGAGTATTAAATTCATTTTAAAACTTCGGTAGAAACTAAAAATTAATAGATGATAACTATCCACGGGTAGAGCAAATATTTATATAGGCAAGAAGGGATTTGAAAAGGATATAGACGTGCAAAAATGTTCATTATAAAAAATGACATTATGTACCATAATTACTACTAAATGTACAATAGAGTAGTAATATTTGTATTAGGCATGTATTATGTCAGACATGGTAATAAAAATACTCATTTAAAATGGTAAGTATTTAGATAGCCTTGAAATAGTGTTTACTTGTGGAAATATTAAATGGTAACAGCTAGTAAATGCTAATAATGTACGGTATATAATTTTCGGAAAATGCTAGAGTTACAAACATATAGTTCACAAACTTCACAAACTTACCTTTTGTAGATTTTAAATTAAAATATCTTTTATTATTTGAGTGCATCTTATTTCTAGGAAAGTGTTAAAAATGCAAGTTTGTGAATTTTGTGAACTGTTTGTTTGTGACTCTAGCATTACTCATAATTTTCTTCTTGTCAACCGTAAAATTTTTAAAAGCTATAAAAATATTTTCATAATTAAATTGACATTATATAAAAGCTACATAGGATTATAATATATTAAAAAAATTCCGTAATGAAACACTATATCTACTCAATTTCAATTTTTACTATTATTAGCTTAGTATTTTTATTATTATTTCGACATAATATATGTTTGTCATAAAAACATCAATCGTATGTTGTTAATTGAAATACTTTATATCTATTATTTATATTTGGTGTATTGATGTATATTTCAGTTTATTATCAGATTTTTCATAAAAATTAATAAAAATTTATGTTCTCCTTAAAAAGGTAATAATATATGCATATTAACTTTTCAAGGGTAAAGTTTTTCGTAAAAGGTAATAATGTACCGAATAATGAATTTCCTCCTTAAAAATTGAAATTCTCTTTAATTGAATGTCAAGATTAACTTTTCAAGCATAAAATTTTTAAAAGATAAAAAAATTTTATAATCAAATTTATATTATATAAAAGCTACATAAGGTGTTAATGTACATATATTTTTTCATAACGAAACACTATTTTAGCGCGATTTCCATCCTTACCATTGTTACATTAGTATTTCTATTATTATTTTAACATAATACACGCCTAACATAAAATATATTTCCTCCATAAAAGTTAATAGATTACAGTAAAAATGTTTATATAATTAAATCCACATTAAATAAAAGCTATATAAGGTAAAATGTAAAAAAAAAAATTATAATTAAACGTATAAAAGGTATTACTCCGTATATTTTTGTAAAATGTTTTCGTGATTAAATTGACATTAAATTGCATAAAAGGTAATATATTACCAAAAAAATATTCCAAGGCTATTTATATTCTTACCATTAATAGATGAATGTTTGGTCGGGAAAGAGGCTTGCACAATTACCCCTGCTTTTAAGAATAGTATAGATTTTTTCATAACGAAACACTATTTTAGCGCGATTTCCATCCTTACCATTGTTACATTAGTATTTCTATTATCATTTTAACATAATACACGCCTAACAAAAAATATATTTCCTCCATAAAAGTTAATAGATTACAGTAAAAATGTTTATATAATTAAATCCACATTAAATAAAAGCTATATAAGGTAAAATGTAAAAAAAAAATTATAATTAAACGTATAAAAGGTATTACTCCGTATATTTTTGTAAAATGTTTTCGTGATTAAATTGACATTAAATTGCATAAAAGGTAATATATTACCAAAAAAATATTCCAAGGCTATTTATGTTCTTACCATTAATAGATGAATGTTTGGGCGGGAAAAAGGCTTGCACAAGGGGGGGGGGGGGGGGGG
>OOIL02003924.1:280117-291524 GCA_900332095.2 Cuscuta campestris | reverse complement strand
TTCTGGTTCTATCGGCTTGTTAAGGGGAGGAGCCTCCTCTGGCCAAACGGCTATATAGCTGTAGGGGGTGGAGGTAAAAAAAATTCTATGTAATTTCCTATTTCAAAATTCATAAATCTAAATTTTGTGTTTAAAATATTTTTATATGTGATATATTAATTATAATAAAATGTTATATTGTAACAACTATATGTGAAAATTTTTTTAATTTTACTGGACTCTAATTTAATAAATCTTAAAATTTACAAAACATGTTTTGGATGTATATATATTTTCTAATAAAAGAGCATAGTCACTTCAATTATTTATTACATGCAAATACATCAAAAGATCTAAGAGATTTAGATGTTTTATCGAATGGTTAATGATAAGATACACATAATGATATTAGTTTCCTCATTATGGATAAATTTTAACCAAATATCATTTTCTAAAATAAAATAAGGATTGTATATCACCTACTTAAAGATTAAAAAAAATTAATAAATAAAAGTACTACATTGTGTGTCTCAATTCTTTTATGAAAAATAATAATAAGGAATACTGTATAATTTTTTCCTAATAATTATAATTTTCTTGAATATATAATACAGAATACAAACAATGATTCTGCCAATATTCAAATTTTGTTATGAAATATTATATATCCACGTCAAGTTACCGGTTGTGTTTTAATAGTTAATTTATAGACTTTTGTTTTTTAAAAGAAATTATTTTTTTATTAAAAATATAAATATTTTCTTATTCAAAATATAATTTATAAAAAGATATAATTTCATCATATTTATTAGTAATAGTTTTTTGGGGGTCTTTATTTTATCGAAATATAATTTTTCATAGAGAAGAATATAATAGTAGAAATATAATAGAAAATCAAAATATAAGTTTGATATGTATATATAGAGTATTTATATTTTAAAATTCTGAATGACAAAATATAATTTTGAATAGAGTATTTTAGGATAAAATAATTAACATAAAGACACAATATTTGTATATTTATGTTTAAAATAGTCGCATAAGTAGTTATTTTGTGATTATTGAAAATAATTTTACATTAAAAAACTCTCAAAATTTGACATACGTAACCTAATTTATTTTTAATTTCTTTTGTAGTGATATATTTTTGATACGATAGGAAAATTAAAACTAACATATATATTATACTAAAATAGAAAGTTCAATGATATTTAATATGAAATTATAATTATTGATATTTTTCAAAGAATTGGATTTTTTATTTATTATATAGAACTAAAACTAATATTTAAAATCTTTACATGGAAGTAACCTAATTAAAAATAATGTTTCCTTACATAATATTAAGAGTGAGAAATGAATAATGTTTCTTATTAAAAAGTTTATCTTAATGTTGTGGGTGTGAATCTTTATTTAATTAAAAAAACATTATTTGAAAATTTATATTGGAAAGAAATGGGTACCTACATTCTCGATCAATGTTTGTTTTGTTAAATATGGCAGATATATTTCTTATTCTATTTAGAATATCTTGTTTCCTTATTGACCTAGACTATACCTCCTCCCATGTATGTATAAATACCCCCGTATATGATGAATGAATTACTGAGTTTACAACACGTTATCAGCACGAAAGCTTTGGAAACCCTAAAAAAAAAATTGTCTGCGCCGAATGAGAAGAAAAACTTCCGATCGGCTCCACAGTTGATCATGATCAACTCTGAGACGGAAGACTTAAGGCGGCGCAAGCTCTCTTTCTCAATAGATCTAATCTCAAGGGTTTTTTTTACAAAGGGGATCGGAGCTACGAGACGACGGCGGCCATGGCTAACGACTCCAGATCGACTCTAGACCTCTACGTATTCTGGCCGAACACGGAGGCTACTATTTTCACCGTCATTCCGTCAAGGAGGGGACGTTCTCGTTGATGACGGCTTGTGCACCGTTCCGAGAAGCACGGAACCGACTTTGACGTAACTTAGAGTAGTAGGATTTATGTTTGCAATGGAGGGTTGAAAGGTCGTGATTATTCAGAACATGACCACCATCACTCAGACTCACACCGACTACCGTCACAAGCTAAGATTTCTTAATTCTCCTTATTTTGTGTGATATGTTACTTGATTTGATTAATCGATTATCACATATAGCTAAAAAACAAAGAAATAGTAATCACATGAACCATAGCTCTCAACTTGTTGAATAAAAAGTTATTCCTGATATTAAACAAAATCAAATAATGATTTATTTTTAGGAGATAAGAAAGAGTTGATTTGTAATGCCTTTGATTATGATTATTAGGCGTATGGATGAATCATAGTGATTGGCATTTCGTATATTTTCACTAAGCATGGCGTTGATATATTTATGGTCATGAGTGACGAAATGTCAAATTTGGATTATTATGTTATAATGGACGAAATTTAATCTTTGTTTCATAACATCTCTCCAAAGTAAAAATGAGGAAATAGATTTTGTTATTTTACCAAGTTCCAGAAGTAAATGGGTGTAACGATTCTTTTAGTGAAATCATTTTCTTAATATTTTTTGAGATGTCATCATATTTCACTCAAATATACTCCAGGGNGTCATGAGTGACGAAATGTCAAATTTGGATTATTATGTTATAATGGACGAAATTTAATCTTTGTTTCATAACATCTCTCCAAAGTAAAAATGAGGAAATAGATTTTGTTATTTTACCAAGTTCCAGAAGTAAATGGGTGTAACGATTCTTTTAGTGAAATCATTTTCTTAATATTTTTTGAGATGTCATCATATTTCACTCAAATATACTCCAGGGTAATATATTGCAATAAGTTTATGTTACCAATATCTAATTGCATATTATTATATTCTGCTTGGGGTTATAAAATAATGTTTTGGTTTTTAATTTCCCTCTTGATGATGTGGTAGTATAGAAAGTTAAAGATTCTATACACTCCATATTTGATTATATTCTTGTACTACTTTGGCATGAAAGATTTGTGAGAGAAAAAAATGCATATTTTATTACTTGATCCCAAATGTGATAAATGATTTTGTTGATTCGTACATAAGAAATACGGAGTATATGACATATAAAATAGGACTTCAATTGAAGTGTCAAATTTTGCCCTGAAAGTAAATCAAATTTGATATTTATTCTAAATTTCATAATCTCAAAGAGAATAACAAAATAGATTTCTTTTAATCATGCATTTACCATTTTCCAGAAGTAAAATGGCCAAAAGATTTTTTTTTCAAAGCATTTTCTCCTTATGCAATGCCATTATATTTTACTGTGATATAGTAAGTTGCAACAAAACTTGTGTGACCAATATATGTAATTGCATGGTATATGTGATTTGAGATTACAAAATAGTATTTGAGAATCTAATTTCCTCTAAAGTGGTAGTGTAAAAAAAATTCATATACTCCATATTTGGTTATATTTTTTTTCCCCGTTGTTAGGAAAGTTTTTTTTTGAAAAAAAAATTATGTTACATATTCATTCCCTGAAGTGAGTAAAAAAAAAATTGATTGACCTGCATGAAAATAATAGGCTATCACAACTATTGTGGTTTTACATATGGACACATTAAAGTCACTATTATGGTCACATAGAATTACATTTTTAAAAAAACATTGATTATCTGAATCTAAATATTTCTGAAGAATATTGAATTCTGAAAACAAATCATTAAGATGTATAATCTCCTAAATTAAATAAGAGTCATCATGTTCTATATGGGTATATGAGATACCTAAGGTATTATAATATTTAATTACCACCTGAAGTGGCTTATTTTTAGTAAAAAAAAAATAATCTCATTATACAGACACGTTTTGATATTTCAAGACCTTTGTTCTAATCTATATATAATTCCTCATCAATATTCTTGAAGAATGATGTAGTAAATATATTATAATCAAAGGAGTGATTATACATATTATATTTTTTAGATGAAAGAGATTCTTTTCTCTTGTAATTAAAGAAGTTAGTGTAAATATAAATTTCTTGTTATACAAAACTTATAGATAGCTCCAGAAGAGCATTGCAGGATAAAAACTGCATAATAGAAGTAATAAAAGTCTCATAAATATTGAATATTTTGAGATGATAGTTATTGTCTTGCATTGACGAATATTCTATTGGGTATAGACAAATCCTTATTGTTTAAGGTGTCTCTATTAATGTTTAAGATACCAGTGGAAATGAATATTACATGACACTTGGTCGAGATTTGTTTTCACGTAAACTAGAAGTTTACTTAACCAATTTTTATTTTAAACATAACCAATTAAATTATCACAATTTAGTTTGTGATGTGATGGAAAAATCATTAAAAACTCAAGTGAGTAATATCTAAAGGACTAGAAGTTTCTGTTATTATTAGGACCAGAAGATCCTAGAGTCTTGTTCTCATTAGAAGATTATTACGAGATTATTATTAATGAAACTTGAGATTCATTTCATACATATTTAGAAATTGTTCAAGGATAATTGATTGGGCCCATCAACTATTCGTGATGACAATTTATATGCTTTATATAATGCATCATTATATTTGTCATATTTGTTGACAATTAACTCGTAACCCGAAGTTTATGATATTTGTCTATATGTTATATTATGGACACAATTTATAGGTTATGTTGAACATCATTAGTCACAAAAGAGCCTGCAGCTCTAGTTAATATGCAAAGTGCATCGAATAAGTGGCTATATTTTTTTTATTATGAAAACAAATCATTTTATACTAGATTTTGAACCTTCGTTTATGTGGTAATTATTTGGAGCGGATGCTTAATGGGCTTAAATTAAGATAAATTATCAAGATACCATAATGGTAGGTAGACACTGAGAGAAGATTTTTGAAGGAGTTGAATGGAAGATAAATTCCATGACATATGCTAGATTATATATATTCTTCAATTAAAGAAGATGTGAACCTGAAGTTCAAGAAAGAAGATTGTATTAAGATATTACAAATAAAGTGCTCATCATGAATTTTATGTGTCAATTGTAAACACTTTGGTTAGAAGTGAATTCTTGATTGATATTTTCTCAACAATAAAAACATGGTCTTATTATAAGGAACCTGTAGTTCCAAGATATGAGAACCTGAAGTTCTCCTTTACATATATTTTATATACACATGTTCATTTTTATTAATCCTTCCCTATAAATAAAATTTCAAATCTTCAAAATTTTGAGTTTCTTACACTTGATATCTCCTGAAGAGAAACAAGTTTGTCCCTTCTCACAATATTTGATTGTTTGATTGTGTGCATAATATGCCCTCTCCCCCACAATGCGTTCAATATAATGTAGAAGACTGTGCATTGGCATTGGCTATAACTCCTTGTCTATTGTTAAATGTTTAGAGTTTTTGACAGGAGATATATTAACAGCATAGTAAGTTGATTGTCAATTTTATGATGAAATATTTCCAGTCTTAGGGGGAGACAAGAATAATGAAAGACTGGTAATACAAGAAATTATATGAAATGCATCATTGTAAATTTTTGATTCCTGAAGTGGTCAATATAATTTTGAAGTTTGATTTGCAAAGAAGAGCAAATAAACTACTAAATGCATTCACATATATGAGCAGAGTGACAAAGTTACGTATACCAGCATCTTATGCATCGCTCGATTTAAGGTAGTCACAGAAGTGACTATTGAACAATTTATGTGGGAGAATAATTGGTTTCAAAGATAAAAACCCATCAAAATGAAGATAGCAAAAATGCTATTAGTGAAACCACATACATGATTGTGAGTGAAACCCCAGAAGAGGTAACTGTCCCAGAAGAGACTAATACTATTCCAGAAGAAAATGAAACCCCTGAAGAGGTAAATGTTCTGGAAGAGACTAATATGATTCTAGAAGAATAAGTTTCCTAAAAAACATCGGTACCGAAAGAAAATGAGATCTCTATTAATTATGTACGAGACCGTACAATATGGAACCAAAATGAAACACGTGTTAATGTTATTCTTGCATATGCTATGGCAATGGATGTAATCAATAAAAGAGATTACATGCCTAAAACTCAAATAAGAGTACATGTAGATAATACATAAATGATTTGCCAAATGGCAAAAGACCCTGAAGGTCGAATATAAGTCACTCGATAAACGAAATATTTTCAAACCTGAAGTCTGAGCACCCATAGACATCAAACCAATAGGTTATAAATGGGTGTCTGTAATCAACAGAAATAAAATGAATGAGATTGTGCGATATGAAGTACTACTTGTAAGGCAAGGGTTTTTCCCTAATCCCAGGACTTGATTATGAGGAAATGTATTCTCCACTAGTGGATGCAATATCCTTTTAGAATTTTAATTGGCCTCGCAATCTCAAAAGGACTTCAAATAAATGATATAGATGTCGTTATAACATAAATATAAAGGACACTTGCAATCGACATCTGTGTGATAATAATCCCCGTAGGATTCAAAATGCCAGAAGCAATAAAATTAATACATTGAGATATGTGTGAAGAGATCGTGGAATGATCTTAAGTAATCTGGTCATATGTGGTACAATTGACCTAGTGAATATCTCGAAAAAGAAAGATACAAATTTGAAATTAACCTATGTGTTGTCATTCAAGGATCGCTCTCAATATTCTTTATTATAGCAGTTTACGTCGACGTTTAAACACCTATATGACGGGACATTTGTCCATAATTTAAACTACATCCAGAAGACGGTAACACGTTGAAATATGGATAAAGTTCATCCTTTGAACACACCCATGGTTGTTCACTCATATATATACATAACATTCTAATCGCCTCTTAGAAGAGGGCGAAGAAGTACTTGGTCCTGAAGTACCAAACTTAAGTGTGAAATTAGACAAGTAATGTGTTCACATATGGTGATACGACATTTTCTTGGAAGTCGACTGAGCGAGTACGAACAACAGCATGGAATCAAGCCGAACTGATAGCATTATATGACAGTGATCAAGAGCGAGCATGGTAGAGATTGCTGATGAATCTCATACAAGGAGCATATAGTTTGAAAGAAATCAAGAAGAATGCTACGATTATATATAAAGGTAACGCAACATGCATAGCTCAAATCAAGGAAGGCTACATCAAGGGAGACAGAACGAAGCAAATCTCTGCAAAGTTTTTCTCAACATCTGATATGCAAAAGGAAGGGGAGGTCGATGTTCTTCAAGTTAAATAAAGCAAAAGTTAGCAGACTTATTCACCAAATCTCTGCCTAGCCACAGTTTTGAGCAACTCATAAAGAAGATTGGATTTCGCAGTCTAAAAAGATAAATTAATTTGAGGGGGAGTATAATTTTATTTTGACAGAAAATATTATACACGCTGTACTCTTTTTCCCTTAACTAAGTTTTGTCCCATTGGGTTTTCTTAGTAAGGTTTTTAATGAGGCAGCATAACTGATCCTGCAGTATCAGTTAATATAGGTCCTGAAGAACCTAACCAACATTATCCTGTAGCATAATGTTGTTAGTGTATAATGCATGATGATATATCTGAGGGGGAGTGTTAAATATGGCAGATATATTTCTTATTCTATTTAGAATATCTTGTTTCCTTATTGACCTAGACTATACCTCCTCCCATGTATGTATAAATACCCCCGTATATGATGAATGAATTACTGAGTTTACAACATGTTTAAACTTATTTAATTCAAATCTTTATTGATAAAAATCTATTTAATATCCATCCTCATTGATATAATATTTCTATAGTAAAACATTATTTATGTTTATGGCAATTTACTAATAAAAAAGTCCTTTATTTCAGATGAACTATTACTCTAAAGTGAAATTTGCACTAAATAGGACTAAAACATAATGACTTTCCTAATGTAGGACTTAAATTTTTTTATTCCCTAAATAGGACTTAATAATGACCTTGTGGGAGGAATAATGTCGAGTAATGATAGACATTTACTTGAATAATGACTACTTGATAATGACCAAAAGTCCTATATTGAGAAATAAAAACATATAGTCTTATATTGGGAAAGTCATTATGTTTTAGTCCTATTTATGTAAATTACTCTTACTTAAATAATATAAATAGTATATAAGAAAAATTTTAAGACATGTAGTAGAAAAATGAAATTATTAATATTTGTTGAAAGAATTTCATTCTTTATATACTTTATATTAAGGGATGAAGTAATATTAATGTTATAATTATTTCATGGCAGTAGTATTATTGTGGGTATATATGTTACGGCCCGGTTTCATGGCCACTGGATTCCAGTGGCCATGGAACCGGGCCGTATATGTTATTTGAATACATACAATCGAGATCGATTGTGGAGAATTTTTCTATTAATATGTTCTTTTTATTAAGAAGAGTGTCATTCCATATTTAATTAAAGAGATGAATATTATTTTAAAATGTACCTAAAAAGATATTTTAATAATAACAATAATAATAGTTGAAATAAGAAGAATACGAAGAATAATATAAGTAATTTTTAAATCAATGTTGAAAAGAATCAAAAGGATTTTGAAGAAACTTATATGAATAGGAAAATACTTGAAGGAAATGGAAATTTTGGAAGAATTGAAAAAACAATAAAAAGTTATATACAAATCGGAATGGTTGGAAAAATATTGGAAATTAAGGGTGAATTTGGTTGGAGAGGGATATGTTTTTTCTAGAAGGAAATGATTTTTTGAAGGTTATATTCTCTTCAACTTATTATTACTTATAATTTTTTCTTATTAGAATCAGATCAGATTAGATAAGTCAAAAATAATTTTAAATATAACTACATTCAAATTAGATCAGACCACATTAGATCAAAATTTATTTCAATCAGATCAGAACCATTCAGATCAGGTGAAGAGAACATAGCCTTACACAAAAAATTAATCTCCCCCTCACCCCCACATGTTTTACTATCTGGCAAGAATAAATTTTTTCCCCAAAAACTATTTTCTATTTTTAGTTAGGAAAAGATTTTTTTAAATGAGTACATCGTTGAATTTTGTGTTATTGCATATATTATAATGGTATGTAATATTAGTTTAATTCTACATTATTGATATTTGAATAAAAATAAAGATACTTTGAAATAATTTTAAAATATTTTAAGCAGCACACCTGATTTACTTTTTATACGCGATCGCTACGAAATTTTCATTATAGAGCTCCTTTGTCTAAGATTTGGGTGAGGGGTGGCGGACAGGGGAGGGAGGGAGTGTGGAGTGGATGAAGTTTTTTGCTATGTTTGTGAAACCGGAGCATAGGAGAAATTTTTAGAAAATTGAACTTTCGTCAAAGCAAAGAAAAGTCATTTTTTTCTCTCTAAAGGAAATATATTTCTCTCCTCTCTACTAACAGTTCGACCAGTGTTGATGAGCTCTTGGAGATGTGGTTCATCCTTTACAAGGGAAAACATATTTTTCTTCAAAAATAATTTTATACTACTCATGTAATTAAATGTAAGATATTATAATTAGAATATTTTAGAAAAATATTTTTCTCTGAACCAAATAGACTCTAAGAATTACAAACAATTAAGAACAAAGACTAAAAAAATTACATAATAGATTAAAATTTTATTTAACCCCGTGCGTTGCACGGGCTAAAATTGAAGAAGAATTATTTTCATTGATTGAATTGTGTGAAGAGTACATGTATATATACAAAGGTCTCAATCCTAGTTATGGTAGGAGAGATATTCTAGAAAACATATACATGTATGGTAACAATAATAATACAATAATATTAAATATATTTTATATATTTAACATGCTCCCGGCTACGTCGGATGTGTTGGGGTCGGATACACAGACTTTCTTTGAAGTCAAGAAATAAGAGTGAGCGCAGTCCCTTTGTGAAGATATTAGCAAACTGAGAGAATGAAGGGACATGTAGGACTCTAATCTGACCGAGTGCCACCTTATCGCGCACAAAGTGTATGTCAACCTCGACGTGCTTGGTGCGCTGATGCTGCACAGGATTTGACGAAAGGTGGACCGCACTAACATTATCACAAAAGACAAGTGTGGCGCGGCGGAGTGGCTGCTGGAGCTCAAGGAGAAGATTTCGGATCCAGCTGGTTTCAGCAACAGCATTCGCTACAGCCCGGTATTCCGCCTCAGCGCTGGAGCGAGAAGTAGTGGCCTGGCGCTTAGACAACCATGAGACAAGGTTGTCGCCGAGGAAAATGCAGTAGCCCGAAGTAGAACATCTGGTATCAGGACAGCCAGCCCAATCAGCGTCTGAATAAGCTTGTAGGTAGTCGGTGGCGGATCTTGTCAAGTAAATGCCATGAGTGGCGGTGCCACTGAGATAACGGAGAACACGCTTCATGGCTGTAAAGTGGGCGTCGTGCGGGGCATGGAAGTCTAGGCAGAGCTGCTGGACTGCATATGTGATTTCAGGACGAGTGAATGTGAGGTACTGCAGCGCGCCAACAATGGATCGGTAAAGAGAGGGGTCGGACAGTGTCGTGCCAGCTGACGCAGACAGCTTCGCCTTTGTATCCACCGGGGTTGAGATGGGCCGACAAGAAACCATCCCTGCCCTCTTAAGGATGTCGTGCGTGAATTGGGTCTGGTGGAGGAAGAGGCCAGAAGCTGTGCGGTGAACATCGATCCCAAGGAAAAAGTGCAGATCGCCCATATCTGTCATGGAGAATTCAGCTTTGAGCTGCTGAATGAGACTCTGTAGTAGTGCTGGGGAGGATGCTGTGAGAACTAAATCATCCACATAAAGTAGGAGATAGGCCGTGCCCATGGGTTGAGAGAGGACAAATAGAGAAGTGTCGGCCTTGCATCCTCTAAACCCAATAGTTTGTATGAAGCCAGCAAACCTGTGAAACCATGATCGGGGTGCTTGCTTGAGACCATATAGAGCCTTCTTGAGCTTGCACACATAGTGAGAGCGAGTGGGATCCTGAAACCCAAAAGGCTGACAGGCATAGACGGTCTCCTGCACCTAGCCATAAAGGAACACATTCTTGACATCAAGCTGATGAATGGGCCATCCTCGAGACAGAGCGAGACTGAGGACAAAACGAACAGTGGCAGGCTTGACAACAGGGCTGAAAGTCTCGTCATAATCAACACCAAAACGTTGGTTGAAACCGCGAACCACCCAGCGGGCCTTGTACCTGGATAACTCACCGATTGGGCCAAATTTATGTCTAAAGAGCCATTTACCGGTGATAAGGTTTTGTGAGGGGGAGGGGGTACTAATTCCCATGTGTCATTCTTTATCAAGGCATTATATTCATAACACATAGCAACATTCCAGTTTGGATCTTTTAGTGCACTACGGTAGGTTGGGGGTAACGGGGAGATGGTGACGGAGGTGTTAAGATTGAGAATTTGTTTAGGACAAAAGACACTGGCTTTGGAGCGTGTTTGCATTGGGTGAGTATTGGGTGTCGGGTTGGGTTGTTGGGCTGCGGTGTCC
>OOIL02003924.1:265187-275274 GCA_900332095.2 Cuscuta campestris | reverse complement strand
GGGGGCCCAACACCCAGGGGTTAGGGTTTGGGTACAGTGAGTTCCAGAAGTTGTGCCCGTCCGTGGGTGGTCGCTGCCTCGATCTGCTGTTTTGGCGCCCTCGACCATGACCCTGGTTGCCGTTGTCGCGCCCTTGTCCGCATCCAAAGCCACCACGCTGCCCGGAGGAGGAACCATCACCATAGTTGCTGCCAAAAAAGTGTCCCCCGCTGCTGGAGTTGCTGCCGTGAGGAGAGTCGCACCCGCCGGTCCCGCCGTGCTATCCGCCTGCGTAGCTACTGCCGCCATGCCCCGCCAGCAGCGCCGTGCTACTGTTGCTGCCCAGGGGGGTCCATTGTCGGTCAAAGAGGAGGAGGGCCGACCGGACCTGAAGAAAACTCGGCATGGGATCTTGAAATTGAAGGAACGAGGTCTGAGCTTGGAGATCTTAGGGGAGGCCGCGTAGCATCTGAAGAATCAATTAGTGCTCTGAAACAGGGGCGTCGATGTCGTCCAACCAATCCGCAATCTTCCGGAGTTCTTGACAATAAGAGGCCATGGGGGTGGATCCCTTGACTGTGGTACGGAATTGGTGCTCGAGCTGCATGGCGCGAGCATGCTTGTTGTCGTGAAACAGATCATGAATCATCGTCCAGAGAGCAGAGGCAGAGGAGGTGGAGGTCAGAACCAAATCAGAGACTTCATCAGTAATAGTGGAAAGAATCCAGCCTTGGAGAATGGCGTCAAGTTGGTACCATTCCTCATCATCTTTTGAGGTAGGGACAATAGATCCGTCAAGGTAGGCGTGGAGGGTGAACCGCCGGGCAAGGAGGAGGAACAAGCGGCTCCACTTTTTGTAGTTTGGTTGAGAAAAAACTGAGTTGGATAAGGACATGTAATTTGACATTGGAGAGAGAAAAAGCCAGATGTGGAGGTTTTTGGATGGTAGATTGAGAGGTGACCTCGCTTTTGGCCATGGTAGAGAGAGGAGTGGCCGGCCGTGAGAGAGAGAGAGAGTGGCGACGGCGTTGGTGCCTCGGCGAGGGAGGAGGGAGGCCGAAAGTCAGAGAGGGAAAATTAGGGTTTTTGGTTAGGCTCCGATACCATGAAGAAGAATTATTTTCATTGATTGAATTGTGTGAAGAGTACATGTATATATACAAAGGTCTCAATCCTAGTTATGGTAGGAGAGATATTCTAGGAAACATATACAAGTATGGTAACAATAATAATACAATAATATTAAATATATTTTATATATTTAACAAAAATGCTAGTATGTGTATATGTGTGTCAGGGGCGGACCCACTATGGTGCAAGTGGCGTCACCTGCAGTCACTCCAAAAAAAAAAAATTTAAAAATTCAATACTCAAAACGACGTCGTTTTGATATAATAAAAAAAATACTCAATCACCTTATCCTTGGACGGTTGGACCGAATCACAGCCTCACAGCACAAATTAAGGTAGGCCAGGTAAGAACGGTCTGGATTCTTTGGTGTTTCGATCCTTTTCCATTTTTTAGAATATTCGTGAATCAAAAAATACTGAAATACTCAAGCGTCGTCGATTACCACAACCGGCAATAGGTTATTTTAACAAGGTAATAGAAATCATTATTTATCTCCTTCCTCCATTCAAACCCATCTCAAATTGGATAATCTCACCCTCTCAAATTCCATTACGAATTTTCCTTGATTCTGTTTGCTGTGGCGTGCGGGAAGACACCAGAAGATCGACTCGCCGACTGGAGGAGGTGGCCGGCTGGCTTAGGCGTGTCGGGTTGGGACTTGGGGGAGGCACCGAGGCAGTAACTAAGTAAGGGCTTCGGCTATTGAATGCTCCAATTAAAATTGAAATTGAAATCATGATTTTGTTTAAGTTTTTATATATTCCGTATATAATAGAAATATAGAATTATACTTTGGATTTTTTTACCTTAGATACTATGGAGTTTTTTTGCACCTTAGGTACTTTTGATATTGATTTTGCACCTCAATGATTTTTTTAAGCATATACTCCGTATTATGTCTTCTTTTAATTCTCAATTAATTTTGTAATTGATACTAAATTATTAGTTTCAGAAGGAGAACTGAAGGAGTGAAGAGTGAATATTTTTCAAACAATGAAAGGTAACACAAGTTGTGATATTTTAGATTATTATTTTTTTATCAATAAAAAATTATGGTATTAAATATGAATTTGCTAATGGTTTATATTTTGTTAGGTTTGGAATTCTATTACAAAAGATTTAAACCTACACCACCAATTGAAGTAACTCAAACAAGAAGTCCAATTGAAGAACTTCAACCCCAACCTCCAATTGGAGAAGCTCGAACAAGAAGTCCAATTGACGAACTTCAATCCCAACCTCCAATCGAAGAAGCTCAAACAAGAAGTCCGATTGAAGAACTTCAACCCCAAGCTCAATTTCAAGAAACTCTAAATGAGTTTGACACATCAAATCTTGAAGCCGATCCGGGGAAAAGAGTTCCAATCCATTCTATGACAAAGAATCCGGATGAGAGAGAAAGTATTCGTAGAAGGTACTTACTCATGGGTCCAACACAACCAATGCTTACATCTTTTCCTCAAACTCTCATTTATGATGTCCCTCGAAGATTCAACCCAAAATGGTATGTGGAATTCCGTGGTTGGTTAGAGTATAGTGAATCGAAAGATGCTTGTTATTGTCTCTATTGTTACCTTTTCAACATAGAGTTTGGTAGTTCAAGCTATGGTCATGATGCATTTGTTGGGACGGGATTTAGGTGTTGGAATAAGAAAAGCAGGTTAAGAGTTCATATGGGGGACCATAAAAGTGTTCATAGTAAATGTTTTCAAGTTGGGCAAGATTTGATGAATAGATCAAAACATATTGACATTCCTCTTTCAAATATTTCTGATCAAGAAAAAAAAGAATATCGTATTCGGTTGAAGACATCTTTGATTTGTGTCAGATTTCTTTTAAGAAATGGTCTTCCTTTTCGTGGGCATGATGAATCTGAAAGTTGAAGTAGAAAGGGGTTGTTTCTTGAGACTTTGAATTTGTATGTCATGCCAAATGAAGAAATGTGGAGTGTGGTTTTAACTAATGCTCCTCACAATAATAAGATGACATCTCCAAAGATTCAAAAAGATCTCGCTATTGCTTGTGCTGATTTAACTTTACAGGGCATAGTTCAAGAAATTGGAGATGACTATTATGACATAATGTTCAAGCTATATTTGGCTTTTTTTGTAGTATTTTCAAGCAACAGAACATAGAAATATGATATTGTAATGTTTGTGTTTTGTTATGTAATATGACTTTGGTACTTTTATGACTTAATATTAATCTTATTTAGTCTTCTTTATTCTGTATCTGTTAAAATTTTTATGAACCCACTATACATATTTTCTGGGTCCGCCCCTATGTGTGTGTGTATTATGTTATCTATCTAAATTTCTATATTGATCAGAATGTCGTATAGAAAGTGTGTCGATTTGGGAAGTTTGAACCGAAAAAGTTCAAAGAGAAGCAAAGCCACCACTACGTCAGAAGGTTCAAGCCTTGTGTGACTGGGAAAAGAGATCAACATGAAGGGAGAGAGTGAATTGATGAATTGTATTTCTCTTTTTCTATGAGAGGTGAGAGATGTAGAAATAACAGAAAAACAAAGCAAAGAGCAGAGGGAGCCTTATGGAAGAAGAAGAAGAAGAAGAAAAAAGCAAAGGAGCTCTGCTATGGGTACAATCATCGGAAGAGAGGAATTGAAGGAGAGGGTTAGATTAATTAAGTCAATTACTTCTATCTAGATGACTTTAGGTTTCAGCTCCTATTTTGAGAAAATTACATGTGTTTTACTTCTAAGAGTAAATTCCATAAATGGTACTTTATAACAGAGGGGTTTCCCTAATTAGTCCTCTATTATCAAATATTACTCAAGTGGTCCTTCTTTTATGGGTATCTTTCCACAAATAGTCTTTTTTATCTTCTATCATGTTGGTGTTAATTTGAGGGCTAAAAGTGTAATTTCACAATGACATTATATCTTTTTTGTCATACACAGTTCCAAAGGCTGTTCTGTTTGCGTCGTTTGTGAATTACAATCGCTTTCTACTACAACCATATTCTACAAATGTGGTTTTTTGTCGTATTTCTAGCCCACAATCATAGTCATTATTTTTATGTTATCTGCTTAGCCAATAGCAGAACACGTCACTAGACATAATGTTGATGTCAAATTATACTTTTAGCTTTTAAATTAACACTAACATGGCAGAAGATAAAAAATGATCATTTGTGGAAAGACACCCTTAAAAAAAGGACTACGGGGATAATATTTGATAATAGAAGACTAAATACGAAAACCGCCCTGTTATAAAGGACCAATTATAGAATTTACTCTACTTCTAATTTGGTCCTTTTCTCTATATTCATATCCTCTCCCGTCTCCTAAAAAGGTTCTACATTATATTTCTTTTTGTCGTTCAAAAAAAAGGCTCTACTTTTCACATATAGAAACAATATTTTGCCCTTATAATTTCTCTTTTTTACATTACTATCAACCACATAATTTTATTTTTCTCAATTTTCATATTTAATCAAGAGTGGATCTTTTTTTATGGGACATAGAGAGTATGTTATTTTAGGATTTTTAGCCAATATGAAAATCGATGGAATTACAACCATCGCATATAATGATGGCATCACAAGAATAGCAAAAAACATATAGTCCATGTCTATGATTGACGTCTCAAACATTCAACAAATCCAACGCAATAGCATGAAGATTTATCATTTAAAAAAGCTGAGAAGAAGAAGAAGAAATTTCAACCATGGGGTTTGATCCCAGAACCACACTGGAAGTTCTCATTACACGCTTCACCAACAATGACAGAGTATTGGTGAACAGGCTTAGAGAGAAAGGCAGGCAACTGGGCAAGCAACTGGCACACACACTCGTCGTCCACTTCCCGCAGCCACCGGCAGCAAATCTCCTCTTCCGGCGTGCTCTCGCGGCGGTGCCTGCGGTGCCTTCTGTGGGGCCCGTGCCTGCGCGAGTGGTGTCCGTTATCGGGGCGTGCGGGGCCCGGGGCGGCGATGAGCGAAGGCGGCGCCGGCGGGGGGAGGGCGAACGGGAGGAACGAGCACGCGTGGTCAACGAGCGTGATCTGGGACGCGCACAGTGGGCCAATCACCTTCCAATGGCTCTCGGCCGCCATCGGGAAAACGCAAAGGAACACTAAAATGAATGCCTTCATCGTAGGAAAAGTGTGCAGAGCTAAGAAAAACTATGGCTTCTAGCTGTGTGTGAGTGATATATACTTGTGAATCATTTAGCATTTCCCGCGCTCTTGGGTTAGGTAAGTTGTCAAAAGAATGCCCAAAGACAAAATATGGGACGTTAATTAATTAGCAAGAGAGCTAGCTAAGATTGCAAATTAATTAGATCAATGGTAGATATGACTCATTCACTTTGTGTGATATTATTCAATTACTAGTTCAAGAGAAAACTATTTCTGCTCTGATATAATAATAGAAGTAAATCAAATACTCCCTCCGTTCCATAAAAATCCTTCTTCTTTCGCTTTTTTCTAATTCCCTAAAACACTTCCACTTTCTATTAAAAAATCACTTTTACCCCTACCTTTTCATACCTTACCTAATACATCATACTTTTTCACTAATAATCAAACTATATATCACATCTTATTTTTACCAGTCACATCAGGGAAAAAATTGGAAAGTCAACTAATATTACACTTTTCTTATTTTGGCCCAAAGTCAAAATAGGAAGTGTTTAAAGAAATGGAGGGAGTAGAAGTTTGGACTGTGCTTTGGAGAAGCAGTCTTTTTTCCAGCATTAGAAAACATTTTTCATAATATAGGAGCATAAATGATAATTGGGAATTAATCAATACTTTGTAGAAACTCTTGCAAATTTCACTCGACCTAGTAATTATTCCTAGACTTTAGACTAGTTGTCACATTACTTAGAAACTACGGAGTACTCATTAAATTTAGGCCCACTTACACATTATTTACTACTTCCTCAATCCCAAATTAAAGCATGTTTCTTTGTGCAAGTGTTTATTGGCTTATTACTGATATGCAGTTTTTAACTTTTAAACTGCTTATAAGTTAAATATTCTTTTGTCAAAATATAATGACTTAAATGATAGATAAATCACTTCTAAATATTCATAAATAGTGAGGAACAACTTTGTAAATAATCAGGTCAAACGAAGAAACAAGAAAACGGGCTTCAAAATAGGTACCAAAGACGTTATTTTTTTAGGCTTATAAGGAGCTTATAAATCAACTTATAAGTACATAGAAACATGTCATCAACTGACTTATAAATTAAAAATTACTTATAAGCAGTTTTAACTAGCTTATAAACACAGAGAAACACCTAAATTGCATGTTTACTATTCACATGGTCAAATTTTATACAATTTCTGTTCTCTATTTTTGTTAGTCATTTGATAAAATAATATAGTCATATCACCACTACTATTTTTTGTTAATCTTTTGATGTAGTTTTTAAATATGTAATTTTATTTTTTTAATTCTACACCGTTTTTCTTATAAAATGATTTTAAAAAAATTCAGTTAAACATCGTAAACCAAAATAGGCGATTTGAATTGGGACGGAGAGAGTACTTAGTAACTAACATATATAAAATAAAATATTTGACTTGATAAAATATTAATAACATAAAAGAAAAATATATGTGGCACTCTATCATTATCCCCTCCTTCAAAGTTTGTCTTGTCCTCAAGGCAAAATCTAGACAATATGGTGTTGACACGTACATAAGAGTTTTGCATTCCCAAACTTGTGGCATTCTCATTAGCATTTAGCATAAGAATCATGACTTGTTGAACTTGTCCCCTGGCTTGAGTGGTAGCAAGCCCACTCTTCAGGATTCATGGGAAAATTCACCCAGGTTCGAGCCCCAGCGAAGGCAGCAGTATTGGCTCTTTGTGCGTCATTAGCTTGAGAATAGTATGAACAGATACTACTTGTAATAGAGTCAATAGCATTCAAAAAAAAGAATCATGACTTGTTCTATAGCCAATTCTATAGGTGAGGCAGCTAATGTGAATCATACTTTCATACTTCCTCTGTCCTTTAAAGTTCTTTCCATTTTGACTTTATGGGGGATTAAGAGAGATATTTTTTATTGACTTTCTAAAAATTTCTTGAGTTGATAACTACAAATAAGATGTGATGAGTAAATTATTTGTAAAAATGTATGATGAGATAACTAAGGTAATACTTAGTAGAGGTAAAAGTGACTTTTTAATAAAAATAAGTACTTTGTGGGACAAAAAAAAAGAAAGGAGGAGTTTATGGGACGAAGGGAGTATTTAACAGCCTCGACATGAATTTTCATTGAGATGTTTTGGTTATGATCGAGGGGCACTGTGAAGACAACACGATTGCATTCAGTGTCAGGCACTGACTTAGAGGGTGTTTGGCAGTGCGCTGCTTTTAACAATTTAGCTTTTGCTTTGAGTGGAAGTGATTTTACTCTATTTGGCATGTCAGCTTCTGCTTTTCACCAATATTATTTTGTACATGGAACACCATTTCGGAGAAGCATGTATGATGTGCTTTTGCTTTCAGCTTTTGTAGAAATCACTTTATGTATAAGCTAATCACTTCCAAACACCCTCTTAGAGTTACAATTGAAATTCGCTTGGCATCACACAAGAAAATTAAATGTTGGATGGGATGAATTGAAGTGGTTGCTTGCAATGGTAGGGAGCTTGGGCTTACGAACGAATTTAACGCTATCCTTATATTTTTGAATTTTTTTTTCCTTTCACCTCTACATGATAGTTAGGGGTGTAAATGGATAACCGAAAATCCGATTACCGTCCGCATCCGTATTCGTTTAAATGGAAAAAATCCGCATCCGTTTTAAACGGATATTATCCGTATCCGATTAAGCACATCCGATTGATAAACGGATGCGGATTTGGTAATTACTGATCTGATCCGTTTAAAATCCGATCCGTGTATACATCCGTTTATATATCCGCATATCCAATTATCCGATCCGTTATACCAAATATAGGTAATAAAAAATTATCCGTAGTTAAAAAAAATTATCCGTAGTTTAGACTAATTAATATTTTTATGTATAAAGTATACTCCTAGTTTTCTAATTTCTACTCAGCCCACTAAGCCTAGGCCCAAAACCACTATTGAGACTTGGGGTATTGATTAAACCTAAATAATACCTAATACGGAGCACTTTTTTTCCGGAACTAGCATCCAGCGACCAACTGACCTAGCGGCGTCGTCTTCCTCAGCTATTTTCTGAATCTAGCGACCATTTCAGCGAGTCTGCGGCTTCAGCTCAGCACCTCATGATGTGATTTAACTGATTTTACTTTTTGGTTACAAATTTAGATTTCATGTTTTACAATTTTTGTTGGTTGTTGCAAGGTCAAATCTTTTTGTTGTTTGATTTGTAGATTCAGAAACTTGGTTAAGGATGTAAAGCTTTTGGTTGTGCTTGGTTGATTTTAGATTTTTAGATTTTCATATTACATATTCGGATATTCGGATGGATGTTTTTTTCGGAAACGGATACGGTTTTTCCTTGTGAATCGGATGTTTTATCGAATCTGGAAACGGATTTGGATTCGGATTTTTTACTAGTCGGATGCTCCATCGGATGCGGATATATCCGAATCCGCATCCGTATCCGCCGGATTCGGATTCGGATTTAGTATCGTAGACATCCGTCGGATACGGATGCGGATTCGGATAACGGTTTTGCTAATCGGATTCGGATACGGTTTTAATACATTCGAAACGGATATTATCCGTTTACACCCCTAATGATAGTTACCAGATGCGAATCTTTTCTAGGGTGTCACATAAATAACAGTCACACCATGAACCTTTGATGTTGCTTGTTTAGACTTAATGACATCAAGGCGAGCTACAATGTAACACATTTGATGTTTTTCTCAAGGAGAATAACTTTTGGACGAGAAATTGTACGAAGGCTATGGAGAAACTGAATTTTTGCAGAAGGAATAGAAAAAAAATCTTATGTCTTTAATACCAAATGATAAAACTCAAGATTTGCCATGAAAAAAAATGAAGGAAAGTTTTTATAAAATAATAAAATCTACATCTAATTTCATTAAACATAAAAAAACCTTTATCAAAGTAAGAGTAAGAATCATAAACTCATATAAGTGAGAATATTAAACTCAAATAAGTAATAAAGCCAAAAAGAATCTCCAATAATAAATATTGAATTACTTCCTAGACAACTTTCATAAATAATGGGCTCGAATATTTATAGAAGCTAAATAACTACCAATCTCTAGAGTTTAGGCGTATTACCACATTACCTAGAAACGATTTCTAGACTTTAGACTCACTACCACATTACTTAGCAACTGCTCATAAGGCCTACTTAGACATTATTTAATACTTAGTAACTAACAAATACGGAGTATAAAATAAAATATTTGACCTAATAAACATACTAATAACATAAAACAACATCATGTGTAACACTATTAAAGTTGGCTACTTGGTGTGCACATAGCATTTTTGAGTGAAAAAGTGTAATGTTATTTGCACACCAACTTGCACACCATACATTTGATAGGCACCCACTCCAAGGTAGAAAGACACAATTGGCAGTAAGGTAAAGGGAGGAAGTGATAAGGCTATATTGGTGAGGTTTTGTGCAAGGAATGGAGGATTTTAAGGGAGGGAAGACTAGGAACGAAATTGGCAGTGGGGAAGGAGTATTTTTAGGCTTTTGTTTAAGTGGAAAAGTGGAGAGAAAAGTAATATTAGGGTGGTGGATGGGAGCAGGCCGAAAATAAGGGAGAAGAGAGGGGGAAATAAACAGTTTAGTATTTCTTTGGGATAGATAAACCAAGTTGGTGTTAAAGATATATTACACACTCTTCTCCTCACTTGGGGTTCAATCTAGAATTTAATTAAGATATAACACACTTAATCAAATATCTAGAACCTAACACTCACACTTAAGGAAACCAACCTTAAGATATAGAAATTAGGATTTAAAATAACAAACACAATGGTTTATTACTTGGAAATGAAAAGGAATAC
>OOIL02003924.1:253960-265087 GCA_900332095.2 Cuscuta campestris | reverse complement strand
TTGGTTTGTTATGGTGGTTGAAATATGGTGGTTGTGAAGTGGAAAGGGGCAGGCCAGGGATGGGGTAAAGAGGGGTGAGATATGGTTGTTTGTGATGGGTTTATACGTCCCACACATCTCAACAAATGGGATGTTTTATTCTTAGCTTTGGAGTGTAGTTGTAGGGCTTATTTGGTGGTTAAAATGGAGGGTGTGTATGCTGTTTGGGTAGGGAACAAAGGGGGTCCATGTGTTGGGGTTTATTATGGGGATGATATGTGTTGTTTTGGCTCTTGTGTTTCGGCCAGAATTGAAGGGAAAAGGATGAAATATTTGTGGGTCATTTTGGTGAGTTTAATGGGGTGTGTTTTTTTGATGAGAAAGGGTGGGGGTAAGGGGGTACGGCCTGGGCAGTAAAGAAAGAAAACAGGTTGTTTGGGTTTATTTTAGGGTGAGGAAAAATCCAATGAAATTATGGCTAAGGGTTTGGGTTTAGGAGGGGTAAATTTATTCCAAAAAGGATAGTAGGATTTAGTCATTAATCCAGTAATTTGTTTAAGGACTTTCGTAGGTACCGGGGGTATATCAACATTTCTTATCCACTTTAATAATTCTATTCACGTTAAAAAATGAGGGCTGATAGATGGTGTGCAAGTTTGTGGCAAGTTCCCTAAAAAGGTGCACAATCCAAATTCGTGCATGCTCTTCAGCTCTAATAATCCTCTTTAGAAATTACTCTATGTGTCTCCAACTAAACTCCAAATTTGAGTTTTTGAAGTCATTTACGAACTTCGATCATATTATCTAACCCATTGTTTGGATGGTGAGAATTTGGTGAGAAAGAAAATTGATGAAGAGAACACTCACATCCCGATGTTTTTTCTCATGTTTGGATTGAAGAGAAAATAGGGTGAGAAGAGCAATGTAGCTTTAAACTATGGAGAATCATATTCTATCTTTCATTTTCATAAGAAAGTTTTATTGATGGAACAATATTATTCTTTAAATAATGAAGATACAATAGAGTTTATTCTCCGTATACGGGGACCAATTTATATTAAACTTAGGAACCACTGAGAAGAATGAAATCTTATCTCAATCTATTTTCTCGTCAATCAATCAGGTATGGGCCTAGTAAAAATCAAGTTTTCCGCCAAAACTAAGAACTCATTTGGTACATCAAATTTTGAAGATCTACTGCTAAACAGAATTGACTCAGATGCAACTTTACCTTGGTGCATGCTAAGAACTTCATTTTTGGTGCATTCTGAAGCAGCTTCTGTCCACTCATATTTCTCTATGAACTGCTACATTTTATGGAAGGCTAACTGCAAAATCCATCAAAAGAGGTTTAACGAGGACGAGAGCAATGAATGTATCCAGTTTCTGCTTAATATTTATGTAAACTTTAAACATGGAGAAAGCAATATCATTTAGAGGGAAATGTTCCTCATTACACTACAATTTCGATCTTAAAAGGGAATCTGGGACTGAATCGTCCTTTTTGAGGCGCTTGTCGTGTGCCCTCGCAATTTGCAATAGGGAATAACATTAACTACCATGACCAGCGCCTCATCATATTCGATAATAAAAATGTAATAAAGCTTTTCAATTTCCCGGGACAATGGCAGAAAACAGAAGGTGGTTGATATCCTCAGAAGCAGACTCCTGGTTTTCATTATCTGCAAATTGGAAATTTCTGGGATTGATTAGGGAATAAAAAGCTGATTTTAAATCTCAATGGCACAGTTCAACAACACACTGAATAACTAAACAGATAAGCTGGTATTGACAAATTAGCTTCACGATATGACCAAGTGATACTTTAATGCTCAAAATTATGCCATTTGTAAAAGTAATGAAACACTTGTTTAATTCAAGGCCCGAGCTCTGCCTCTACTCATACCATGAGGGGGTCAGTGATACTAAATTCTTGTACAACTTGGGGTTCGCTTACATCATTTGGTTGCTAGCTACTCCTATATCATTAGTTTCAGAAAAGTATGAACAATACTACATTGTAATAGAGTGAATAGCACTAAAATAGGGGCTTGTTTAGCAGAAAACTTGTTAGGTAAAGGATTGAAAATTTCTTCTAAGTTCGTTCAGACTAAAGGATGGGAATTTGGGATTAGAGAAACTCTCCCACTTTGACCAATCCCCTAAAACCAAGGAACCAAACTACGCATAAGTCTAACTAGGTTAATGTATGGAACGTGTTTAGATGGTGTACTAATTTCTCCTACACGCCTACAGTAATACTGTACTAAAGATATGACGTCACATGGCTTAGGTATACAAAAGAAATATGAAATTCAAATGGGTTACACACACAAATCCAAGTTCAAAACTCAATGAAAATGCAAGATGCAGGTTCTTTTTCACCTTCAAACGATAGAAATATAATAAAGAAATACATGACCGTGTTCATAACTAATATACCTGTTCCGGCTCTTACATGAGCTGTCCATTCTTCAATTACCTACATATCAAGGGATTAGAAAGCATTCATAAACCTGAGTGGATGGGACTTGCCCGCATTAGAGGGAGGTCACAACATCGACCTCCGACACCCACAAATATGATGTACAGAGTAATAAACAAGGTTAAGCATTTATCAACTACTAGCCATAAAGTAAAATGGTGAATAATACTACCCGAGATGAGTAATTTTTTCAAAAAAAATGAAAGAAGGAAAAAGAAGAATGAAGATGGCATCATAATTCATAACTATGTAGCAAGGCTACTAAATGCCAAGGCAAAACACTATTTGCCAGGGCATCAGACTTCGGAAACCTTGCATGATAAATATGGGTTGCTTGCTGGCAAACGTTATATGTTCTATAAGCAACATTTGGAAAATGAGCAACCTTGCCACTTGTAACTAAATTTAAGATCAAGAAGCCACACAATGTTTACCATCTCTTAGGGCTTTTACATCGATGTTTTTCGTTTGTTTTTTAAATTTTAATTATATTTTGGTGTATTTCGCGTTTTATATCGATGTTGTTTTTAATAAAGAGTGTCAATCTTAGCATTCTTATTTTAATAATATGTATTTTGTTTCTAAAAAACACTGTAATTAAAAATGATGAATAATGTAAAAAATGGAGAGGTAGGTTTTCCGGGCGATAGCATTGCAAGATTTTGGGGCGGGCCAGAAAAGCCACCCATTGTAAATGCTCTTAGTTTAAGGAATTAAAACAAGTTAAATTGTGTGTATGCTAAAAACTTAAGAAGTGGTTTTCGTCTCTGCAAACATGTCTTTTTATTTTAAGTATCTCTAGATCATTTTTTTAACTATTAAAGTAATTTACTTTTTTTTCCTCTTAATCCTTTATCGTCAATATATGTTTAAAAACTGATGTAGCTCGCATAAGGAATAACTTCAAAGTCTGCAAATCACGTTTGTTTTTATTTAATAGGGGTCAACATACAAAACATAAATTACAATGATGAATAGCAAAAATAAATACTCCCTCTGTGACTCCGTCCCACTCTTTTTGTCCAGTATTCCATTTTGGGTCGTCCCAATGTATTCGTCCACTTTCCTTTTTAAGTATGGCTCAAATGTCTCTATCGTCCATTTTACTCTCCTCTTAAATTTAAGCCTTTTCTTTTCACTTCTCGATATTGTCCAGCCATGAATGCTTCATCTGCAAGATCTGGACAAGTGTCATCATCCTCTTCCACAATCCATCATCTTCCTGAATCCATCGTTGATGTTACTCCCGATCAGCCCGCTTCCAAGGATCCAGTTCTCATAATCAAATATTTATTAAATAGTGATGCACTGTACTCACATCTTGTGTCTTTCGACGGCAAATCAATGACGGGGACGACAACTCCATCGCAGGATTCGAAGGAAGTGGCTATGCAGAATAACAATTGTTTCGGTCCGTAAATAGTAGAGATGAGGTTTAGACAATTTCCAGGTCAAAAAATTAACAATGTTTTGAACGAAGAAGCAGCCATTGAAGAGCCAGAAGCGGGTGACGAAGCTTTCCATCTCGTATAATCCTCTTTATGTGTTCAGCGATTGCTGATTGGAAGAGGTGAGTAGCGATTTGTGAGTAGAAAGTTTGGGTTTTCAATTTTTTGTGAGCTTTGAATATAAGGGTATTTGAGACTTTTTCCTCTTCTAGACTTTCTCCTTGGTAATTGTGCCAAAGCAAAAGTGGATGAAAACACCGGGACGGAGGGAGTAATTTTACAAGAACCTGAAATAAATGACGCTTTTGCAAAGACAAAAAACATATTGACCCCTTTCATTTATTTCTTCCACATGCAGAAGTATGACCAGTCAAAAAGACAGAATTCAGCACTCATAATCATAATAGCAATAAAAATATCGAGGATAACTTTATACATAGATGAAAGTGTAACTGACAGCTTAAAACGGCTTGGAAAACAGTCATTTCAACCACTCTCAGAACTTTTTCACATGCCAATAGAATGTGATATGAACAATCATTCAATTTTGAGAGGTAATCAGGTATAATATGGGAGCAATTAGTGTTGTAAGGTGATTAGGTAAACCTTGGTTCTTGAGAAAACCATAAAGTAAAAAGGATTATGATTTATGATGCAATAACCTAGATTACCTGGCTAAAATTAACAAATTCTGGATCATTACTGTCATCAATGATAGGTAGACCTGCATGTGTTTGAAGTTTCTGCAGCAACGATCGATTCAAAACTAAGGTTGCCCTGGCTTTGTCAATTACATCCTGTTGAAATCACAAGTGGAAAAAGTTCAATTTTTACCATAGAGTTGTCAATTTAGAAAATTGCAAACTCAATTAATAAAAAAAGAGGAAAATATGATTGGATTGGGCTTTAATCACCCATCTTTTTGGAAAGAATTGAATCAACCAAAAACCAATCAATAAGGCCCTTCAACCCCAACCATGAAATACGACGAAAGGTTGAATAAATCCCAACCATGAAATACGACTAAAGGTTGGGACACCCATAATGTTGTTGCGCAATATTGACCATGCTAATGGCCTATGTAATGGTACACGACTTATTATTACAAGGCTTGGGGCTCAAGTGCTAGAAGCAAAGGTTATAACTGGAAGTAATGCTGGTGAAAAGATCTTACTTCCAAGAATTTCATTAACACCTTATGATACAAGATTGCCTTTCAAATTTCAAAGGAAATAATTTCCTATCATGGTTTCATATGCTATGACCATAAACAAGAGTCAAGGACAATCCCTTTCAAAGGTTGGAGTGCTACTTAAAAAACTAGTGTTTAGTCATGGACAGCTGTACGTTGTCATATCTCGGGTTCGTACGCGTTCTGGATTGAAGATTTTGATATGTAATGATATAGAAAGGCCAGATAATGAGACTCCTTAAAGAGGTTTTTCAAAACATTTGAAATTAATTATTGTATAACTTTTTGTGAAATTTAAATTGTTGCATATTTGTAATCACATATATTACATTACGCTTACTTCCGTCTTTATACTATATTAATTTTACTATAAACTTACTTCTTTATGTTAGAATTTATAATATTTGAAATTAACTATTTTTAATATAGTGTATTATTAGTTGATTTACCTTTCCCGTGCAAAGCACAGGTGATATACTAGTATAATCAATGTAGAATGGCATAGTCACAATACACAATTGGTCAAAGTATCAAACCAAAGAAAAGGTGAAACTTTTTGTTCTTACAAGCACATATATCAATAGAACACCACTAAAGCATCATCAAATAATAAAAGACTATTTAACAAGAAATACTCCCTCCTTCCCCCAAACAAGTTCTCGGCCTGACTTTCACATAGGCGTAGTTTTACACTTTTATGCACCTAAAAGTAGCTCTGCTTTAATGGGTAGAGATAGAGTTGATCATATGAGAAGAGTTACAACAACCCAGTAGAATCCCACATAAATCGGGTCTAGGTAGGATGTGTGTACGTAGACTTCACCCCTACTTGAAAGTAGAGAGGTTGTTTCAAAGAGACCCCAGCTTGATTAACACAGAAACACATATCAGAGAGAGCAGACTAATATGAGAAGAGTTAGAGTTGATGAAAAGGGAAGCGTATAATTGACATTTCAATCAAAGGTACTCCCCTTTAAGGAAGTGGCACATATTTTTAGACAACCAAATAAAGGAGGTGGGAACTAAATCAAGCAATGGAGGATGACTACTAACTCACTAGCAACTAATTAGACTTTGGCCTTGAACAACAAACTTCATTTCCCTCTTTTATCTATCTATATTTGAATGATCAAATTCTTAAGCTTTCTTTACAAACACATTAATGGAAAAACAGAATGAAAAGCCCTCTTTTGTGTTCAAATCATACACATTGTCATTTCTTGTTAAAGAAATCATATACTCCGTACATTTCATAGAATTTTCAGACATTCAGGCCTAAGCTTGAAGGTAAATCCACTACCCCTAATCAATAGAAAACATTCAAATCCCGTGAAATTGAACACTTATAAAAATCATATACTCCGTGCATTTCATAGAATTTTCAGACATTCAGGCCTAAGCTTGAAGGTAAAGCCACTGCCCCTAATCAATCGAAAACATTCAAATCCCGCAAGATAGAACATTTATAGAAAGCACATATTGCAATAGAGAACCCCTGCTAACCTATGTTGCACAAAAACTCCATATAGGCTGCCGTACCCGTTTCGGACACGCCGACACGCCACGGACACGCCTGGAGACGTCTCGGAAACTCCACGTGGCGTTTTTGTAATTTTAATTTTTAAAAAAAGAGAAAAAAACGCCAAGGAAACGGCTGGGACACGCGTGTCTCTTTTGGGAAACGGCAGGGACACCTCTTTTTAAAAAATGGGGTTCTTTTTATAAATTTTAAAAGTTCTGGAGCTGACTCAAATTATAAAAAGTATTATCTGGCCCTAAATCTTCATTGCTCCTCTATGTTACGCGGCTATCATATTCATCGACAATAGACAGCGGCCCTCGAAGAAGCTTTACGTAGCTGGTTGGCCAACTACTCACCGACAAAGGGCGTGACATCAGGTGAAGTGTTCTCTCCAAATAAGCTTCTCGCCGACAAAGGGAGAAGCTTACGCCGCTGGTCAGTGACTTCTGGATTTTATGTTATGTATTTTGAACTTATTTATGCTTTAATATGTTTTGTAATGACTAAATTATGCTATCTCTTTTGAACTTATAGTTTAATATGTTTTGTAATGACTAAATTATGATATGTTTTGTGAACTTATACTTTAATATGTTTTGTAATGACTAAAATATGTTATGTATTGTGAATTTGTTTACATAATTTTATTTATTTATATATATAATTTTTATTTATAAATTTGGCGTTTCCCCGGCAATTCGTCTCTTCATTTTTTTCAAAATAGTCGTTTCGGCGTGTCTGTTTCGTTTCGCCTCCGTCCCCGTTTCTGTTTCAATGCTACATAGCTGCTAACAGAAAACTAATGTCTATAACAAAATTCCTCGTACATCTTGTTATCCCTCATGGTATAGTAATATTTACTTTTTTACGCCTTATGTGTCATCATTGAATAAAAGACTATTCAACAAAAGTAGATTTGCTTTTGTCGGTACAGATTTAGTAGAGCATATGAGCAAAAATAAAATTGATGGTATGAAAGGGTATAACACACTTTCAAACAAAAAGGTACTTCCTTTCAAGGAAGTGAGCACATTTTTTAGACAACGAAATAAAGGAAGTGGGAACTTAATTGGGCTATGGAGGATGTGTATGAGTGGCCTTGAACAAAAAAACTGCATATCCCTTTTTTTTTATCTATTTATATGTGATTGATCAATTTCTTCTTAGCCTTTCTTTACAAACAAATTAAGATAAAAGCTGAATTGAAGAGCCCTCTCCCGTGTTCAAATCACACACATTGCCACTTTCTGTTATTGAAATCATTAACATTTCCTAGAATCCCCCTCTATAAACAACAATCAAAAGGGAAGAAACACCTGTTTGGCTGCTAGAAGCTCGCGACACTGCTCCTGAATGGACGCCAACTCCTGCTGTATTTTGTTGATCCGTGACACAAGCTTCATGGGGTTCGTCTGCAAAAGAGGGAAAAAACGATAACTCAGGGTTAGAAAACAAACCCTAGCTGAGAAATACAGAAACTCGTACACAAACCGCGATTGAATCCAGACGTTATCAGAGTAGACATGCTGGAACTCCTTCTCGAGCTTGAAGGAGACGAGATTAAGGTCGTGGTGTGATTTGGAGAGGAAAGTCACAAGCCCATCTACTGCTCGGTGATGATAATCATGGTAATGCCTCATCTGCTTCGTTTTAAGTTTATGCTGGCTAATGGTGCAGTTGGTTCGCGGAAGGAGCGGTTTTGATTTTTGAGAATTGTACTCTTAAATAATCATACTCGTACAAATATATACAATCATTTTAAAATAGTTAGTACTTGTTCTTGTAAAAGTAGTATTCATTTTAAAATAAAGAGATACTCATTTTTACACATTTGTCTAATATAATTATAATAAATAGTGTAGTGTTCATTCTTAAAAAAATAATAGTCATTCTTAAATAAGAAAGTGTTCATTCTGAAATAAAGTATTATTTAATTTTTTCACAATTAAAAAGTTCAATATCATCATCAACTTCTTCCTCTATTCGATTCGTTCCTACTCATTTATATTTTCTGAGCATGGAGAATTTAAAACTCAGGGTTATTCATGTTTGTATTGAATAAGAATGTGATAATTCTCATAAGTGCTGGTACTCCTCAAATCTGCTGGCACTCATTGTCATATATAATAGTTCTCATAAATGTTCTGAGCATTGGATAAAAAGTTTACAAAATTTACAAAAATATCAGGTTGTATCTAAAGGAAGGTACAGCTGGATGTACCATATAATTTGCCGATTTTTGAGTCTTTTGGTAGACTTTAAAAAATCGTGTAAATTTATTAAAATTAGATTCATTTTAAAATATAATTTCAATAAATCATACTCCATATATTTTTAACATTTGATTACTTTAAAATATATTTAATTTTTATTAAAGTGTTTTCAAACTCTGAAATTTTTTTTTAGACAAATAGAATAAGAGTTATGTTTGATGACCCTAATATTGACATCACATTTTACCTCATTCTTCTTACAAATATTAATAAACACATAATAGTGTCACATGTCAGTGAATGCCTGTAAAAAGATAAGATTAAAACATTTTTCAAAAACAATGCTAAAGCATTCTAACCTTTCAAATATATAATTTCATCATGGTCTCTAATCTATATTGTAAAGTTTAGCTTTTGATTCTTTCCAATCCATACTTTATTTAAAAAGCCATGGATTCTCAATTTGGTTTTCCCGCTCATTTGGTGTTCTAATAAAAATAGTAATTGTTCACTCCATATGGTAATTACTCAATTAAAATGGTGTTACACGGGTCATTAATGGAGTTACCAGAATTGAGTAATTATTCAATTAAAATGGTAAGTAATTTAAAGTAATAATATAATATTCAAACATAATTACACTTACCGTTAATAAATCAATCCTTTTTAACCAGTTGATACGAATGGAAATAATTGTATTTAATTATATTTACTAATATATATGTAATAATATCTAATAACTTATTTCATTTAAAAATGGTAATATACACATTTATTTTAAACGGTTAAATTAATATAAACATGTATTTTGGTAATAAAGTATTCACACACGCCATGTTAAATAAAAAAATCTAATGGTAATAAAGTATTCACACCACAAAAGGTAATTAAAAATCTAATTACCATAATAAAGTAAGGCTAATAAAATATATATATTATTTTGGTATTATGTTAATTTATACAAATGGTAATTGTATTTAATTATATTCATTAATTTATATGTAATATTATCTAATAAATTATTACATTTAAAAATTGTAATATATACATGTATTTTGAATGATAAAATTGTATTTTTTTAAATTTTCATATATAATCGGGAAAGTAGTTGTGATTCCAAGACTATCATTAACACCGTTCGATACAAGAATTCCTTTCAAGTTTCAAAGAAGACAATTCCCTGTGGTTACTTCGTATGCAATGACGATTAACAAGAGCCAGGGACAATCTCTGGAACATGTTGGACTACTGTTACGGAAACCTATGTTTAGTCATGGACAGTTCTATGTTGCAGTTTCAAGAGTAACTAATCGTATTGGATTGAAGATTTTGATATGCAATGAAGACAATACTCTTACAAAGACTACAAATAATGTAGTCTATAAAGAAGTCTTTCGAAATTTGTAAAACATAGATGTTCTGTACCTTAAAATAATATAATCTCTACATTTTATGGTATCTCATTTTTTATCATTGAAAAATGATCTGAATTTAATAACATAAAAATGACCCGTACAACGCACGGGTGAGATACTAGTTTAAGTAAAAAATATGTAATTTTTTAGGTGGGTTGATGGGGAACCCACCATCCTGCTTTACAGAGCAAAGTAGGACCGGCAATATCAGAGAAATCGGTTTCCAAGAGAGGGAATCGAGAATTGAATTTTACGCAATCGCGGCAAAATGTTAGTCAATCAAAAACGGCTAACCAAAGGAATAAATTGGTAAGAAGGAATACAGAATTTCCCAAACCGCTTCATGATAAACTGCTTGGCGTTCTAGAACGTGATTCTGGATCACATCAACGACGATCTCCTCCGAGAGAGGTAGACAGGCCTCAAAGGCCAAGATGCTCATCTTTAGGATCTGGAGGAACAAACAACTCATTTGAAATGAATCCTCAAAGCTATTTCGTACCTTTCCTTGCGTGTGTCAAAAAGTACAAAAAAATCATTCATGAACTCTCTCTACCCTTTTTCTCTCTTCTTTTACAAGTTGGATTCATCAATTTTTGAGCAAGTTATGTTATTTGATCAAATAACTAATGGAAATAAGTAAAGAAAATAAATAAAATTTGACCGTATGAAAAGTCACTTCACGAACATTCCTTGGAACCTTCCACTCGGTGATGGAAGATATTTTACTGGGGTCTACCTTAACACCTTCTTGAGAAATCACATGTCCCAAAAACGTAACTTCATTAAGCCAAAATTCACACTTTGACAGTTTGGCATATAGTTTATGTTCCCGTAGTATGCTGAGTACTATCTCCAAATGTTTCGCATGGT